>BLSH010043214.1:534093-544189 GCA_018402905.1 Glandirana rugosa
CTGTAGAAACAAAAGAGTTGAACCACCTATTTTTTCGGAGGATGAAGACCGTATTCCTCCCTAAACCCTCCATATATTTTCTTCTCTAATTAGGGAAACCGAACGCGTAGGTCCAAAAAAAAAAAAGTAAACCTACTGAACCTACTCGGAAAATTTCGGTTTATCCTCTTATTAGAGGTTGACACATGATTTTTGTGCTATGTTGAGAATTACCTGCTTATTGTTTTTGTGTAACATCGCTAACTGTTTCTGTAACGTAATTAAATATCATTTGAACTCGGGAACTTTTCAGACAGATTAAAATTTCCTTGTCCTTCTATATTAATTTTGATGCGCAAGCCAAAGGGATTAATCTCTTCTTTTATATACCTCCCAAATCCCTCCTTATGCCAGAAGTAGGAGGCTTTTTTATCCACCAAGTTGAGAAAACAAAGATGTCAATTCAGATTGGGATTCTTTTTGATTATACTTTTTGTGGTAGCCTTTCATAAGTGTGCCCATTCTTTGCCGTGAAACAAGGTGAGAACCCTATCAGCAGTGACACATATGGCAGAACTTTGACTGTTTGTCACAGGCCTCATTCTACTATGGCTCACCATACTTGGCTAAATATGTTCAACCACTAAAATGCAATATCCAACAATTTTTATTTGAACTAAAGAGCCAATGTAATCCAGGCCGATACCATATATATGTAAACCTGTTTGCTGATCTTAGATCAACATCATCACATACATGGTATTAGTACGACTTATGACTGCATAAATATATCACTCTGTGTAAGGCATCTATATAAAATATGAGTTTCACTTTTTAAAATGAATTACTGCAATAAATCATCTTTTTGATGACATTCTAATTTTATGAGATGCACCTGTAAATTATTTCTGGGCCTGACGAGACCGATTTATAAGTTCTGTCTTTTATCATCTTGACAAACTTCCTGGATAACTTGCTGCTTTTTTGGCACCTGGGAAGGCTTTTATTGATAGGGGGAAGTGTTGATTATAATAAACAGGTGATTAAAATGCTTGCAAAAAATGCAACACGTTTGGTGCCGGTCCTACCACTGCTTGTGGAAGGGAATTCCACATCCTTACCACTCTGATAGTAAAGAACCCTCTGCGCAATTTAAGGTTAAACCTCTTCTCTTCCAGTTTCAATGCATGACTACATGTATGTTTAACCATTTCAATACCGGGCACTTTGACCCCTTCCTGCCCAGGCCAATTCTCAGCTTTCAGCTCTGTCACACTTTGAAGGACAACTGTGTGGTCATGCAACACTGTACCCAAATTAATTTATCAATTTCTAATTTGCTTAAAAAATTAAATACCAAAACTTTTGAAGAAAAAAAATGTAGCTTGTCAGAATGTAATTTTTCTCCTTCACTGATGGGCACTGCTGGGGTAGCACTAATATGCAACACTGCAAAGCAGCACTGATTGGCCTCACAGATGGGCACTGTTGGGGTTGCATTGTAATCAGGTCACTGATCATCATTAGCTGATTAGCTATACAAGCCTCCCCTGTGAGGAGATGTCGCTGATCTAAACTTCTTCAAATCAAATCTATAAACGTTTTTCTTTAGGCAAGCTTTCACTTAATTTCCCTTTACGTTATGTTATCCTGTGTATTTCGTGTTATCCTGTGTATTTCTTGTGTTTTCCTTGTAAAGCATTTTGAGAAGCCACCTTTAAAGGCGCTATATAAAATAAAGTTTATTATTATTATTGATCGGCTCTCCTCTCCTCACACTATCAGTGTGAGGTGAGGGGAGTCGGTAAATGGCATTTTCTTGTTTACATGTGATTGGCTGTGATTGGACACAGCCGATCATATGGGTAGAGAGCCATGACCCTGGCTCTTTACCGAGATCGGGGTTGCACCGTGTCCCAGAATGAAAGCCGCTCAGCTCCGCCTTCATTTGCCTATACAGCGGGGGCCAGTTAAACTCCCTCCCTCCAAACAGTTTTTGTTCCCTATGCTAGGGTCACCAGTAAGGTATTTGAATATCGCTATCATATCTCCTCTCAAGCATCTCTTCTCTAAAGAGAATATTTTTAATGCTTGTAGTCGTTACTCGTAGCTGAGGTCCTCTAGTCCCTTTATTAGCTTTGTTGCTCTTCCTTTTTTAGGATGGCACTGGGCACCTTTTGGGCTGGGAAGCAGATCCATATTGTCTACCAGCTCTAGGATCATGTGAAAGGCCACTGTTTTAGCATTACTTGGGAACTGGCTTACCTTCACCTTGGAAATAAGCTCCCATACTGCATCTCATAACTGGTATTGGTGTGTTGCTTGACCAGCATAAACTGTTTGTGTAGTGTCTCCTTGGACAGATCCTCCATGTCTGAGTCCTCCATTCAGCAGACACAGTAAAGATTGCCAAGATATCTTGCTTTTTGTCATAACGGATGTAAGAGGACTTTGTGAAGTTTGGCAGTTGTGGTGGTGTAAACATCAATGTTGTTGGGTAGGTTATTCATCATGAAACCCGATTTTATAGACCTCAATGTATATAACCATCATTTTGTACTTCTTGCTGTCAGACATGTACTAAATGGTCTTGTTCAGTTACTCAACGTGGAGGTAATTGCTGGGAAAGGCCAGCAGACCCAGAGGTCCTTGATAAGGGAAGTAGATAAAGATATGGTTGTTGGGCCCAGTCTTAATCACCTTCCCAGATCCTTTTCCCTTCACCACCTCTGAGTCACCTTTCCAAACTGCCAGAAAGTTGTCAGGAGTGACCAACTTTTTTTGTGTAGTGCTTCAACCCGCGTACACACCTGTCCTGTTGTCCAGTTTAGAATGATTCCTTTTGTTGGATTATCTGCAATATTATTGTACATTACCACCTTGATCTGCTCATCAGGGATGTCGTTGTTCTTGATGATTTGATAAGCTTGGCACATGCCAGCCTGATGTCTGTAGTTTTGCCAGCCTCCAGGATCACCGAGTGCGTCCCCATGTTGTCTAGGTTATTGATGGCCATGGATGTGGACAGGACAGCAAGGCTGAGGATTAGTGTCACTGGAAACATCTTGGATGAAGTAACAGGACCCTCTCCAGCAGTCTGGGTGTTATGCCTATGCCCTCCCACAATGGTGAGCTTTCCCTGCAGTATTTTGTGCCTCTACCCCTACCGCAGTGGTGAGATTTCATCCCAGTAATTTGTGCCTCTGGCTACCCAGGCAATCATCAGACGAAGAAAATCCAAACGCGATGCGCTAAGAATATCGAGTAACTGGTAAATAAATGAAAATTGCTTGAATAGATAATCTCAAATAACATGTGGAATGCTCTGTATTGATTATTTGAAACAGTCCTGTTAAATAATTGTGAAAAACTTATAATGTTCATGTGTATAAAAAATCCTTGAAAAATTGCACACAGTCCAATGATGAAACGTGCAGGAAAAAAGGTGACTTTGTGTGTAAATATTATAAAAGGAGGAGAGAAATCCTCTTCACATTACACTCCTCCGTAAAGATGCACCTCGTTAGGATAATATGGGAGGCTTACCAGATGGAGTGGAACTATTTGGCATATACCAAGCTTGGTCATATGGGCTTTGGTGTCAGTACACCCAAACTGTGTATGTGTACAAAAAAATATATATATATACACACACCCTGTTCCAAATTATTATGCTTTTTCTCATTTACCTAAATAATTGATGTAAACAACAGTCAGCATAATTCTCATGTTATCAACTATTAAGAGTACAGCTCAAATTGTATTCCAACAAACCTCCTAATGATAACAGGATTTTTTTTTTCAAAATAAAAAACTTACAATGCACTGTTCCAAATTATTACACACAGTAAGTTTCAAAACACTTTATAGGTTGTAAAGAACTGAAATTTGTTGTGTTTGCAGCATATTTACTGCAATCAAAAGCTATTTCAAACTTTGAACAACATTCTAACTTTATAAACATTTTAACATAGGACCCCTTATTTGATAGCAGCTTCACAAGTCTTCCATCCATTGAACTTGTGAGTTTTTGGAGAGTTTCTGCTTGAATTTGTTTGCAAGATGTCAGAATCACCTCCCAGAGCCGCTGTTTGGAGCATCCTCAAGTAAAAGATCTATGACGGTGGGAGGCAGCTTACATCCAAAGGTTCTCTATAGGATTGAGGTCAGGGGAGGATGGAGGCCACACCATGACTTTCTCTCCTTTGATCCCCATTGATGCAGAGGTATTCTTTGCAGCATGAGATGGTGCAGTGTCATGCATGAAGTTGATTTTATTACAGAAAGCATAGTTCTTCCTTCTGTACCAGGGAAGGAATTGGTCAGTTAGGAACTCCACATACTTTGCAGAGGTCATCTTTACACCTTTGGGGACCCTAAAGGGGCCGCTTACACAACACAGGTTTGGGAGAGGACAGAGTTCTCCCTAAAGAGGTCCTTGTCCCCTTGGGGAATAAAGGGTTAACCCAGTGGCATATACTAAGGCACTTATGCCTATAAATTTTATTGCAAAAAATATAACAAACAACCACATGTAAACACTCAGTTAAAAGACAACGTTGTCTAAATAAAAAACACCCCGGGGTCATGCACACAGCTTAAGGATTACATTTAAGTCTTGGTATGCGAGCATTGTGTCTGTTACTGGCAATGAATTCCAGGAAATCTTCTATAAGTGTTATAGCTCAATGAAGTGCTGATCACCCTAATGAGGAACCTCTGGGTCAAACAGTATTGGACTGCTCATAACACATATTGTCATAGGACAGTAAGCAAACCGAATGGATTGAGGAAAAGATAATGTCATGTTTAACGCTTCAATAGCCTCAAGGATTTTAGGAAATCACAGTGTCTGGATCCTCAAATAAAAGGCACTGGTCGCCGGGCAATGATAGACAGGTGGCTTGATAGTCCCAGTTGGGACGGACTCACGGTTTGTAGGTGGTCATCCGTTGGTATGCGGTCTCACATTGAGAGCTGGGGTGAATTCCAGAGGAGCGTGAGTCTCCTTGAAGTCGCTGGTTGGGAAAGCCGGTGTCATGGGCGACGCATATCGGCCCATACACGTCAGCACATTCCGGCACCAACGATCTCTCCATTACGGACGATCGGGAGAAGATCACAAGTGCGCATGCGCGCACGCACCAGAACACAGCAACGAACGTACGGACGCAATAGGCGGGTACGCAAAGCCCAATAGGATTCCCTTGGGCACTATAAAAGACTGCTCATTATGCTCCTTAGTTGCTGGATCGTCTTCAGCTCTCCTGAGTTCCCGACCTGTGTGTTCCTGCTCTTCTCCTGTTGTGACCCGGCTTGGCCCTTGGACATTCTCGGACTGCCTCCTGTGCATGACATTCAGCTTGTTTATTGGACTCTGCTATCTGCCTGATTCCCGGTTAATGACCTTTGGCCTGGCTTACGGACTTACCTCTCTGCTCTCCACTCCTGATTGGCAGCCTGCATCCAGACATTTCCTGTGGCTCCAGTTCTTACCTACCTGCACGCCTCATCTATACTACCGGTGACCCGTGCTTCTTTGCGCTCAGTACTCCGTGTTCCCATCCAGGGGGTACTCTGCGTTCAGCCGCAAGGGGAGCCTTTCTCAGCACTTCAGCCTCGGATCAGGTACGTGACAGCCGGTGATTGACGGGTATCTTTGAAGTTTCAAAGTAGCTCCTGTATCGCCGGTCCTCCGTGCGATAGGCGCATATCAGGTATACTCGGAGCGTGGAGCACTTCTGTGACGTGGACGTCTCTTGAGCAGTGAGTACACATGCGGTGTAAGCATTGAATTGCTCAGGTCCAGATCAGGAGTGTCAGCATGTCTTCCGGCTGATTGACCAAGTGCAGCTGTCAGAACATCAGACGTATCGGAGTGCTTAGAATGGCTGGTGTTCCCTCAGACGGGGAAAGACTTTAGGGGTGGGTGGGGGCAGATACACCGACGCGTTTCATTCACCAGTATGTGAATTTCATCAGGGTGGGGGGGGGCTCATCGCTGGACATGTTTGCTTGTGTATAATGGTCTACCTATTTATCTCAAGGGTGTTAAAAATCCATTTATAGACTCCTCATAACTTCAAAATTAAGTGGTTGTATGCGACGAAGCATAATAAAACAGTTAGTTATGGATCTCTCTATCTAAAAAGGAAAAACTGTTTTATTTGCTCTTTCTTGGTTTAAGAGATAGCTAAAGATAAAGAGTGCTAAGACCGCAGTCCAACTTATTCGAATTGATCGAGTTTTATAAGTCAAATAGGACCAATATATTATTGACAGCGGTTATAGATTTTACATGTTTGTACCTATATCGGTGTTTAACCACTTCAGCCCCGGAAGGATTTCCAGCTTTAGGACCGGAGCCTTTTTTGCGATTCGGCGCTGCGTCGATTTAACTGACAATTGCGTGGTCATGCCGCATTGTACGCAAATGAAATTTGCGTCCTTTTTTTCCCACAAATAGAGCTTTCTTTTGGTGGTATTTGATCACCTCTGCGTCATTTCTGATCACCGCTATAAACAAAAGAAGAGCGACAATTTTGCAAAAAATCCCAAATTTCTTACTTTTTGCTAAAATATAAATCCAAAAAAAAAAATTTAAAACCCCATCTTTTTTTTCATCGGTTTTTGGCCGATTTATATTCTTCCTCATATTTGTGATAAAAAAAAAAATCGCAATCGGCGTTTATTGATTGGTTTGCGCAAAAGTGGTCGCGTTTACGGATGAGAATTAGTTTCTGGGGTTTTTATTCTTTTTTTATAGTAATGGCGGTGATCTGCGATTTTTAGCGGTACTGCGATATTGGGGTGGACATGTCGGACCATTTTGACACTTTTTTGGAACCATTGGCATTAATACCACGATCAGTACTATAAAAATGCACTGATTACTGTGTAAATGCCATTGGCAGTGAAGGGGTTAACCTGCAGGGGGCGCTCTAAGGGTTAACAGTGTTCCCTGGGCGTGTTCTTACTGTGGGGGGGACTGCCCTAGCTGGGGAAGGGAAGCGATCACAGCTTCCGTGTAGAGGAAGGCTGTGATCACAGCCCTTCCCCCTCTCACAGAACGGAGGTCCGTGTTTACTTACACGGACCTCCGTGGGGGCATCGCGGGTGGCCGGCGGAGATCGACTCCGCTGCACCCGCTCCCTCCCTGCACACAGTGGGCACACGCGCGCTCACTGGGCTCGATCTCTCGGCCGGCGACCCGCGTTACAGAGCCACTCTGTCGCCGTCTAATGCCGATCAGCCGTCGGCAAGAGGTTAAAGGTATATGTGTAGCTATTAGAGAGAGAGATATATATTCATTTGCTGAATTAAGCATGTATTGTCATATATAAAACAACCGATCAGAGCAGCTCACTTTTAAATAATGATGTACCCATTGAGTTTAACTAGGTAAGTCATTATTATTCAAGATCAAAATGTTGAGTGAAAGGAATAGTAACCAGTTAACTATGGATCATTTGCTGTGTTAGTTTGCTGAGTTTAGCATATATTGACAAGTATAGATTAACCAATCAAAGCGGTTTTCTTTTTGAATGATAGTACGCCTGCTGAATTTAGCTAGGCGAGTCATCGTTCTACCAAATCCTATTGTTTCAGGGGCAAAGTGTCATATGGGAAGAATAGTAAACAGTTAGCTATGGATCCCTATATAGGGGACTCATTAACTCTCTAGGAAGACAGATAAATTTAGCTCTGTGTTGAGCCCCTTGGGGGCCAGACTGCCTAATTTGTATATCCATTCCTTTTCGTGTTGCAGGAGAACTCGGTCATAGTCTCCTCTTCGATTGGGTAGTTTTAGAGCGTAGAACCCTTTGAATCTTAGGCCTGACCAGTGGCCTTGATGGTGAGTTCTAAAATGTTCGGCTAGGGGTGACTCGTCCGTTGGATTTCTCATGGTCGACAGATGTTCACCACTTCGTACTTTTAGGGCTCTTTTTGTTTTACCTATGTATATTTTGTTGCAGGGACACGTAATCATGTATAAGACAGGTTCTGTTGAACAATTAATACAATTGTTGATTTTATAAGTGTGTTTGTTGGTACTGTCTACAAATTGGTCTGTCTTGTCCACATAGCGGCAGACATGACATCTGCCGCACGGAAACATCCCCTTGAGGGGGGGGGGAAGAAGGCTGGTGAGCCAGTTTTTCTTCATAGGTCTCACAAACTCTGACTTCACCAGTTCATCACTTAGATTTTTTGCTCGTCTTGCAGTCATGAGGGGTCGCGGGCCCACTGCAGCTTTTATTTGAGGGGATCTGGTCAAGATGTGCCAGTGTTTGATAAGTACTCCTTTCACCTTCTCCCACTGGCTTCCATATGTGGTGATTATTCGTAGTGGTTCGTTTGTGTTTTTGGGTTCTTTGGTCTTGCTGATATTCTTTAAAAGAGTTTTTCTTTCTATTTTTTGGATACTTTTTTCCGTGATTGTTTCAATGTTGCATGAGAATAGTTTCGAGCTCTGAATCTTTTGTACAGCCCCCGGGCTTCCTGATGGTATTCTTTATCTGCAGAGCAGTTTCTCCGTATTTGTAGGAACTGTCCTGTCGGTATACCCTTTATTAGCGACTGGATGATGGCTGGTTGCTCCTAAGAGTGTGTTGGCTGCAGTGTGTTTACGATAGGTGTTAGTGGTAAGTTGGTTGCCTTCAATCCTTATGTTGAGGTCCAGAAAAGAAATTTGATGTTCATCTTTCACATAGGTTAATTTTATATTTTGCGTGTCTTTCCAGATCATAAGTACATCATCAATGTACCTTAGCCAAAGGGAGACTTGGTCCCGGTACATTGATGAGTGGTAGACAATTTCTTCCTCCCATAATCCTAAGTGGAGGCCACGCGTAAGCTGGGGCCCATGGGGCACCCATAGAGGTACCTCTGATTTCCACTTCGAGATTGGAGTGAGTTGGCCATACTCATTTAGATCTCTATCTGACCAAAGATTTTTGAGATCCGTGTCCTTCTATCCCGTTTTTTTTTTTCTTCCCCTCCCCCCCTTTTTCACCCTAAAGGGGCCGACCAGCTCTCTTCCCATGATTCTGGCCCAAAACATGACTCCACCACCGCCTTGCTGAAACAGGGTGGCTGTCCACCAATCATCCACTACTCCCTCCATCTGGACCATCCAGGGTTGCACGACACTCATCAGTGAACAGGACTGTTTGAAAATTAGTCTTCATGTATTTTTCTGCCCAATGCAGCCGTTTCTCCTTGTGAGCATTGGTTAGTGGTGGAAGGTTTATGCACCGTTGCAAGACTCTGGAGGACTCTACATCTTGATGTCCGTGGGACTCCAGAGGCACCAACAGCTTCAAATATCTGTTTGCTGCTATGTAATGGTGTTTTAGCAGCTGCTCTCTTGATCCGATGCATGGATCCGGTAGAAATCTTCCTCAATGTGCCTTTATCTGTACAAACCCATCTGTGCTCTGAATCAGCCACAAATCTCTTAATAGTGCGATGATCACGCTTACGTTTTTGTGAAATATGGAACAAATAAATAAGAATACGGCAGAACAACACCAGCACCACATCCCTAATGGAATAGAGAGAAAATGGTAGCAACCACAAAAGCAGTGGGGCTTTAAAAGTGCTGGTTTACCCCCCACCTGAAAGAATACAGTTGACCTTTTTAGTTAAAAATATACAAATTTTATTGAGTACATTAAAATAATCACAATAGTAGCTCCACCCATTGGGTAAGGAGACACCTACAAATGTTAAAAATAACACCACAGTGACTCTGAGTACACCTTAACCACTTACCAACCGGAAGGTTTTGCAGCTTTAGGACCGGAGCACTTTTTGCGATTCGGCGCTGCGTCGCTTTGACTGACAATTGCGCGGTCGTGCGACGTTGTACCCAAACAAAATTTGCGTCCTTTTTTTCCCACAAATAGAGCTTTCTTTTGGTGGTATTTGATCGCCTCTGCGTCATTTCTTATCGCCGCTATAAACAAAAGAAGAGCGACCATTTTGCAAAAAAACCCAAATTTCTTACTTTTTGCTAAAATTCAAATCCAAAAAAAATATAAAAAAAATTTTTTTTCACCGTTTTTGGCCGAATTATATAATTCCTCATATTTGCGATAAAAAAAATTGCAAT
>BLSH010043214.1:553049-563638 GCA_018402905.1 Glandirana rugosa
TGCAAGTACATATTCTTCCTAGAATTTTTATAATAGTTTTATCCTATATTGTGATTATAAGATTTGTTCTTTCTTCAGTAAGGTTCATGGTCACCGGGTCTCCTAAGGTTGGTACATAATGGATGGTTTTTTTCCATGTGTTTCTGGGTTATGTTGGGGACCCAGCAGGCCGTCAATCACCATATCTGAGTCACTGGAGTGGATAACCTATGTATCTGGTGAAAAATGTCGACAACCAAGTTGTGTGGGGTAGAATGGAATTCCGTCACCAAGAGTTGAGGTCAGGAGTCCTGGGTGGTTGTCCGGTCCAAAAGTCATAATGGAACTTGGAATCCTCTGGGCCACTGGTACTTGGAATGACTTCTTTCTTGTTTAGAATATTAGTGTTATATCCTATTTTGATAATATTTTTAAGATCCTTCTTATACATGAACGTAAGATCTTTAGGCACCTCTTTTTGTATGTTTCCTGGTCACTTATAATTCTATTAATTTCTCCTAGGTAATCTGCTTTGTCAAGGATTACAATACCCCCACCTTTATCTGCAGGGCAGGTGATCAAATCTTTCTGTTCACAGAGATTTCAGTCCCCTGTATAGTAGAGGTTGGTCGTTTATCCAAGTCGCCAAGAACTAGCTCTTTAAATACAACACGAATTGCCTTCCAATAGCGTGCCACTGTCCTATGACACGGACCTTTCATATGTGGGACACCCATACATGGAAGAAAAATTTGGACTTTATGGGCCCACACGGGACTAAAAAAAAAAATTAGAAAAAAAGTATTTTTTATTAAAGCTAAAACATAGGTACAAAGGAGGGGCTCAAATGAGCAATGTCAAAGAAAAAAAAATAATCTTATAGGGCTACAAAGCAGTAGAGCCGCTGATGATACCAAGAAAACACTTGTGTGCTGTAACAGTCATAAAGGTTGGCACGTTTCGCTGAAAAGCTTCATCTGGACCTTATCCCAAACGACTGCAGAGAAACAAGATAAATAGATGTGATCGTGTATATGACTGTCAGTGTTCCCAATAATCCAAGGATATCGGGGGGGGGGGTTGGACACAGAGGATGAGGAAGCTTGTGGGTGGCCAAACTTCACTAGGACATGGAAAATATCTTTGTAAGAATTTATTTATATATTCATGGACAAGTGTCCATAATAGAACAGAAGATATATACCAGCTCTCTACATAAACTTTCTGGCTACATATGAGCCCATTTGTGTGAAGTAGTAACAGTTTTATAAGGATAATTCAGCATAATATGAACAAGGAAAAGAGAAGAGGGTTTATCATGTATACCTAATTTGGCCGGTGTTGGAGAAAAGCATTTTTTTTTCCACCGAATAGAAGATGGGAGGGACGCACTGCCGCATATAAACAGGATCTTAGATGGTAATTATAAAATATTTGTTGGGTGCGTAATATATTAATTGAACAAGGAAATATTGATAATGTAGGTTTACCCAAATAGGGTCAAGCTGTCAGCCCACATAGATGGAGGATACCACAGAACATTCCCCAGTCCGTTATTGAAAGGGTCTAAATATAGATAGTATGGGGTCACTGGAAATGTATTGAACTTCATAAGTATAGGGGTCAAAAAAGGAAAGAAAAGGTACCTGTATGAATGGTATAGTGTCTCACAAGGAGATTACCGGAAGTATGATGGCTGTAGAGGGAGCTGGACCTCAAGCTAAGAAAAAGGCCAAGTAAAATGACACCAGTTATTAGGGGTGTCTGGTGTTAGCATGACCCATATGAAAGAAAATATAATAACCCAATGCGAATATGTACCTGTAGGAGTGGATCAACAAGCGGCGAGCCAATGGAGGAAGAAACGGCCCATCAGGCAGGTGATATCAGGGGAGAGAGACTACCACTCAAGCCCCGAGTTACCAAAAATACCCAAAATGTTGGCGGTTTGAATTAAGTAGTAAGCTGTTCGTGTAGTGCCAATATAAGTATGGTATTACCTTGTCCCCAGTGCAGAGTGCCTCTGTGTCCGCCACCACGGCGTCTATGCATGTATCTCCAGCCATGGCATGTGCACGCCCCCTCGTCATGTGTGGGGGTGTCGCTGGACTGCGGCATCATGACAGGCTGCCCAATAAGAGCGCCAGGCGTGACATGGACCCAAGAGGGGGCGTGGTTGAAGAGTGCTGTCAGCCGACCAGCTGCCTCTATGTCCAATCCATCTACATCCATTGGATGTATGGACAGCATGTGCCCGCCCACCTTCATCGGGTCAAAAGGCAGCCACCTGTAAGCCAACATACATCACTGGACAAATATACTAGGACAGTTTAAATAGTATTACAATTTTAAACACTATAAATTAGCAAGCTAATGATTGGCCTGTGTTTGAGGATAAACAAGGACAAAAAAAAACAGGTCTAAGCATTATCTCACCGAAGGCCCACAGGCCAGACAAAGAATTATAACTAATATTGCCACCTAGTGATGGAATACACTATTAGAAGCAGGACATGGGGGAAGCATGTCCTGCTTCTAATATATTCCATCACTAGGTGGCACTATTAGTTATAATTCTTTATTGTCTGGCCTGTGGGTCTTCTGTGAGATAATGCTTAGACCTGTTTTTTTGTCCTTGCTAAGTGTAATATAGCATAATAGTATTCTAAAGGTTATAGTGGAAGGTCTTAAAGGAATGGTTTAGAACTTAAAGCTTCATTTAGGCCTGGTTTCTGGGTGTCACAACTCCAAAGGAGCCTGGTGACAGGTGCGTACCACTGGAGTGTGAATCGCACCAAAATAGTGTAGCACACCACAAGGTTGTGGACCTATGGCTGACTGCTACTAGGTAGTACCGGCTGATACAGGGAGAGGGCTCCCTAGAGCACAGATACTAAAACTCAGGGATCTAGTGCATCAGTTTTCCCAGGGCATGGAATTTAAGAGCCAGTGGGTGTTCACCAGAGCCTCTAGTGATAAGAATGGATTTGGCTGTAACTGGATCCAGGTCACCACCCTCAGCTCTCGCTGGCCCCAGGTGATAGAGGGGAAGCAGCAGCAAAGGAACAGTAGAATCGTCAGAGGAATAGAAAGGAGTCAGGGCAACCAGAAGCCACTCAGAGCAACTAAAGATATAGCATCAAGCCAAATACAGACAAACATTGATCAGCAGTACTGCCAGGATTATATCCTGTTACCAATTAAGGCCTCGGGCGGAGACCAGCTGAAGAAAGCCTACAAAAGCATACAGGTGAGGGAGGCCCAGCCTTTAACTGGGCACATGCATCAAAGGTAGGCAACAGATAAGACGTGTTAGCTGGGTACATGACACTGGGTGGCATTTAACATATATATCCACTGTGTTTCCCGTTGCAGGATAATTTTGTGAAATTCACCTCCCCTTCTGTTTTCCAACACTCTCTCCAATGCCACAAAATGAGCCACCTCAGTATTGTTCTTGTGGTATAGTCCTAGGTGTTGGCCTGTCGGGGTAGAGCGAATGTTTTTGTTACCGTAGTATATATGATCCTTGATCTGGCGCCAAAATAGGCGTTTGGTCTTGCCTACGTAAAAGGATCCACACTCGCAAAACATTATATAGACAATGCCAATGGTTTGGCAGTCTACATAGTGCTGTACGGTGTGTAGTTGACCATTTGGTAGATAAAATGATTGGTTCTCAAAAATCCAATGACAAAAATTAGTCATTGCATTACCATGTGCCCTTCAGGGGCTCAGAAGAGTCGCTGTCGGGCAACTGCAAGTGACTGCGTGTAACTCGATCCTTGACTGATCGAGCCCGTTTGTAAGTGATGACCGGGTAATCTCGAATGTCTTTTTTTTAAATATTGTCATTGGTTAGCAAGTACCAATGTTCTTAAAGTATTTTTAATTTGGTTATGTTGCCTGGTGTACAGAGTAATTAGCCGTACTGTGTTAAGAATAAGGTATGCTATGTACCAGGGGTTTCGGATGGAAACTCTGGGCATGAAGTACTGTATTGCCGGCTGTAGGTTTTCTGTAGAGGGTGGTGGACAGATGACCATCAGAGTTTAAGCAAATTTCAATATCCAAGAAAGGAATATGTGTGGGGTCTGACTGAATGGTAAACTTTAAATTGAAGTCATTCACTGACATAGCTGTCACAAACTGGCGCCGACCACAGCATTAACACTTGTAAAAGTCTTTGTCTTTTATAAAGGAATTCTCTAACTACATGTATTCCTTTGGTATGTGGAATACTGCTATATAAGGCCTCTATGTCGATGGCTATAAGTAGGGTATTGGCAGGAACGAGGAGATCTTCCAGTCTCCTAAGGAGGTCTGGTGTATCTTGTATATAAGAAGGTAGAGCTATTACATGGGGGTTTAGATGTGCATCCACCAATCGGCTAATTTGTTCAGTATAGGAGCCTTTTCCGTAGACGATAGGTCTCCCAGGCGGTTTAACATTTTCGTGTGTTTTTGGTAGGGCGTAAAATGTAGGTATACGGGGATGTTTAACTAGAATGGTTTCATAAGTGTCCTTGTCAATAATCCCTTGTTGGTAAGCCTGACCAATGAGGTCAACAAATTCATCCTGGAATTTTTTTCTGATTTCCAGGGGGATTTTTTTTTTTATACCATGCTTCACTGTTCAAAATTTGGAGACATTTCTTTGGTGCACATCCAAAACCACCACGTTGCACCCCTTGTCGGAGGGCTTGATAATTATATCTGCATTATTACTTAAATCTCGAAGGGCCTGTTTTTTACAGGAGTAAGATTGTCCTTTGTTTTGTCAGAATATAGAGTTCCTCAATTTTTTTGATCAGCTCTTTAAATACATTAATGGCTGGAGCCACAGGACATGGGGGATTGAAGAGGGATGGATTGGAAAGCCCAGAATGAACTGTGCTAGAGGGGTCGGAATTGGAGAAATTTCTAGTTGGGTTAGATATTAAATATCCTTGGATATTCAATCTCCAAATGTATTTTTGAATATCTATGAAAGTGCCAAATTTATCCAGCATTTTTGGAGGGGCGAATTTTAAACCTTTGTCCAAAACTGATTTTTCTTCCTCACTGAGTATTATATTACTGAGGTTGAATATTCCTTAACCTGTTTTCTCCTTTTTTCCTCTGAACTCTCCTCTCCCCTCTGGAGCCTCTTTGCTCTGGGCCACTTTTTCTCCTTTGGTTGTCTAAAGGAAAAACCTGATTGCCCCGGTTAGGATTGCGTTGGTTGTAGTTGAATGGGGAATGGTCATAGCCATTTCTAGCTCCTTGCTGGTATTGATAGTGATCATCCTGCTTGACATCTGAGTGGAGAATATCTATTATATGTATTTACACTAGGACAATCTGGTGATAATTGAAATTCCGGGGAGTTTTATAGCTGTCACGATAAGTTGTGGGATCTTTCTGATGGTATCCCCTTTGTTCATGTTCAATGTAGTGACCTTGTTGATTGCCTCTGCGGAAGCCTCTACCCCCCTCTTCTATTGGAGTATGATCCTCTCCCTCTTTGTGGTCTCGGAGTCTTAGAACTAGGATGTCGTCCACGTGGATGTGGAGAATGTTCTCTGATTAGGTCCTCCTCTTCCATGGACTGACACTAGTCTCTTTCTAGAGGGGTTTGCCCCGCTTGTAGTGGGTGGGTTAGACTTGGTTACCTCCATGTTTAAGGGGTCTGTTGTCTCTGCTTGAACTTTTTCTGCCAGACGAAGACAGTTCCTGATTTGTAGTCGTTTACATCCCTGATGTATTTATTTCGCTTTTTTTTCTTCTCTCTTCCTTCAGATCTCTATGGAGGTTGGACTAGAGAGAACAATATTCAGCTAGCTCTTTATGGGGGATCAACTTGTCCTTGAGTTTTTTAATCTTAGTCAAGAGTAGACATTCTTTTACATTTACTTGCATCTAGGAAATCTAAAAATTCAATCCGTGCTTTATTAACATATTAAAACCATGATTCCAAATCGGTTTCCCCCTGTTGTGGGTGGGCCTCCCACCTCAAGCTTTCGGGGGACCATATTTTCTGAAATATATTGTTATAAGAACCCCATGGCCCATTGGAGATGTACCTCTGAGACCATGATGTTCTTCAATCTGGTAAACAAACATCCAATTTCTGTGTCGCTTTGAGTGACCACAAAAACTCCCTCTGTATTTAGAGTATGAGTGTTCTCAAATCCGTCCATAGTGGATATAACGAAAAATGGTAGCAGCAGATAAAAACAAGTTATATAAAAGAACTGCGCTACCCTAATTGTATGTAGCAGCTAGCACAACAACTGACAAATTGATACATCAGAAAATCCAAAAGTGCCACGCTAAGAATAGTAACTAGTAAATGAAAATTGCATGAATAGATAATCTCAAATAGCATGTGAAATGCTCTATATTGATTATTTGTGACAGTCCTGTTATATGTTTTTTCATTTTCATATCTTTCACTATTTAACGTTCATGTGCATAAAAAATTGTTGACAAATTGCACACAGTGCAATGATGAAACGTGCAGGAAAAAAGGTGACTACATCTGTATATATTATAAGAGGAGAAGGAGAGAAACCCTCTTCACATTATACTCCTCCATAAAGATGTACCTCGTTAGGATAATATGGGAGGCTTACCAGATGGAGTGGACCTATTTGGCATATACCAAGCTTGGTCATACAGTCAACCACAGCTCCACCTCCCGTACGCATTACGTCAACACGTGTTTTCGTCAGCAGGGGCTGGGCTTAGAGCATCACCACAATCTTTCTTATACTAACTTTGTAGCCATAGTAACTTCAGGCATGGCCGCATACTAAGGTGGCACCAACAGGAATCCCTTGTTCATCCCTTAAGTAATTCTTATCCCGGTTCTGAGCTTGTTTGGGCTAGATATTTTATCACTTCCGCATCAAGACCAACTAATAAAAATTTTAATATAATTAACCACTTCCCGACCGCCGTATGCAAAATGACGGCCGGGAAGTGGCTCAGTTATCCTGATTGGACATCATATGACGTCCTCAGGATAACAAGCCGCTGCGCGCCCGGGGGGGCGCGCATCGCGGCGATCGGTGGTGTGGGAGGTCAGTCTGACCCCCCGCAATACCGATCTCGGTAAAGCACTTCGATCCAAAGCACTTTACCATGTGACCAGCCGTGACCAATCACGGCTGGTCACAGTGTAATACAGGAAAGCCGTTTATTGGCTTTCCTGTACTCAGGTCTGCAGACCTGAGGAGGGGAGAGCCGATCGGCTGCATCCCTGACAGGGAGGGTTTGTGCTGATGATTTATCAGCACAGCCCTCCCTCGGATCGCCACCCTAGACCACCAGGGAGCCTGCCCAGGGACCACCGGGGATGCGCCCACCCAGGACCACCAGGGAGCCTATCTGGACCACCAGGGAGACCCCCCTAGACCACCAGGTAAGTGACATACTGCCCAATGTGGATGGCACTCAGTGCCACCTTCAGATGCCACCCTAGACCACCAGGGAATGAGCCCCTATCAATGTATATGCCCACCAGTGCCCACAAGTGCTCCTATCAATGCATACCAGTGCCACATATCAGTGCCCACCATTGCCACCTACCAGTGCCACCTATCAGTGCCCAGTGCCGCCTATGCGTGCCAATCAGTGCTGTCTATCAGTGCTGTATATCAGTGCCACCTCTCAGTACCCATCAGTGCTGATTATCAGTGCCGCCTAACAGTGCTCATCATCGCTGCATATAAGTGCCACCTCATCAGTGCCCACCAGTGATGGAGAAAATTTACTTATTTACAAAGTTTTGTGGCAAAAATAGAGATTTTTTTTTTTCAAAATTTTCGGTCTTTTTTTATTTGTAGCGCAAAAAATAAAAACCGCAGGGGTGATCAAATACCACCAAAAGAAAGCTCTATTTGTGGGAACAAAATGATAAAAAAATCTGTTTGGGTGCAGCGTTGCACGACCACGCAATTGTCATTCAAAGCTCAACAGCACTGAAAACTGAAAATTGGTCTGGTAGTAAAGTGTTCTAAGTGCATAGTATTGAAGTGGTTAAAAAAGGTTAGACTAACACCCACGGCTATCCTTGTTAGAGTTCAATTTGCCCATAACCTTTTTGAGACTTTACGTGTCCCCCCTCCCATACCATGAACAGATCATCAATATACCTTGGGTAGCAGAGGAGTTGCTCTGGGCAATCCTGGAACACCACCTCGTCCTCCCAGTGAGCCATAAAGAGATCAACTCCTCTCTCCTGCAGGTAATACTGATGATCCTACCAGAAAGGTTAAGGTGAAAGGCAAAAATCCAGACATTTTAATAAATATTTCTTATGCTTAGAGACAAGATTGAAGCTATCAAGAGCCCACCTGGTAGATGATAGAGCATCTTGATGACCAATAATTGTACATAACGAACTAACATCCGCTGTAATCAGAATGCTTTGAGGGCTACTATTCAAAGACTCCAAAACCTGGATCATATGCTTATTATCTCTAAGGTATGCTTTTGTTTCAACCAAAGGCTTCAAATAGAAGTCAATATATTGACCTAACCAGGCAAATACACACTCAATGAAGTTGACAATTGGTCAACCTGGAGGTTGTTTAGCAACCTTATGGACTTTCGGCATGAAATAGATGATAGGAGTCCTGCAAGCTATAAGATCCAAAAAAGGGCCTCCTCTTTAGTAAGTATGACCTTTTCCTTATCCTTCTTCAACAACAGATGTAACCTTATATTGAAAAACGGGATCTACAATAAAATTTGGTATGTATCCCTATCCTCCAACAGGCTTCCTATCTCCTCTCTATAGTAGGACTTATTCATAACCACTTGACCCCCTCCTTTATCAGAGGGACAGATCACCAAGTCCTTATTCTTCTCAAGGGAGGAAATACATTTTCCATGTATAAGAAATCCTGAACCACCTTATATTTTAATCCCTGTATGTCACTAAGCACCATATTTTTCAACGCCTCCAGATGTTTGTCACTATTCAGTGGATTAAAGACTGACTTATTAGCCAAATTGGAATGAACACCCTCCCTGGGTTGATACGTCCTCTCTCCTGGCTTGGATAGAAAATATTCATATCAAGACTTTACACATTTTTGCACATTACATTCGTCTGGAAATTATTTAAATTCTTAACGGGCAAACTTAAGCCATCTATCTAAGACTTTTATTTCATCATTGGACAGATTAACCACACTAAGATTATAGATCCCTGTTTCTAGCGAGATTTCCTTCTTTTTTATTCCTGCTCGGAAGGGGGGTTTGGAACGTGGGCCCTGGTTCCCTAAAAAAAAACCCTCTCCATTTTCTTCCCTCCTATCGTATAAAGGAGCAAATTTGTTGGAGGTATGCACTGAAAAGTTCCCCTGTTGGGGATTATTATTATTATAGGGCAGATATCTGGGTGAACCATACCCCCCATCTCCATTGGGTCGGTCAAACGCACCATCAGCTCTATAGTGTTGTGGTCACTCCCATATCCCCATTGTCTATACTGGTAGGTATTGGAAGATGGAGGACGATGACTATTCCCCCTCCCCCTACCTCTCCCTCCTTTACCTCCCATGCTCCGATCACCATGCCGGGGAGTACCACCTGTTGGGTTACCAGACCCCAACTGAGGAATTACTCCCCTGATCCGCGTATCAGAAACAGTGGATGGTACGGAAGAGGACTCATTATTGGCAGAACGAACCTCCGATCCACCTACCGTGGTTTTAATTTTGCCATTTATACACCGATTTCCTAGCAAAATCACCAGAATCTCAGATTTACCTCTTCTTTTTTTATCCAGTGATTCCTTATCCCACTTTACCATTTTCTCTTTTAACTCTCCTGAAAGCTTGGAAAAATCAGGGGATTCCTTAAGGCTCGGTTCACACAGAGGCGATCCGACTTGCGGGGGCGACTTTGCTAGGCGATTTGAAAGTAACTTCAGCGCAACTTTGGGAAATTTATAGCGCGACTTGAAGCGACTTACAACACGACTTCATGCCAGGCGACTTTGCTGTGGCCAATCAGGGAAGTGGGGGGGGGTTGCCCTAAAATAAATTCTATTCTTTTCACTGTGAAGTTGCTTCTGTTTAGATGGGGAAGTTGCCTCCAAGTAGTACAGGAATCTCTTCTGAAGTCCCCTTGAAGTCGGAGAGACTTCAGTAGTGTACATAAATAGTGTTGAGCGAACCCGGACTGTAACGTTCGGGTCCGTACCGAACTTTAGGGTGTCCGTGGCACGGACCCGGACCCGGACATTTCAAAAATCGTTCGGGTTCGGTCCGGGGTTCTGCTATTTTACTCCACGTGTTGAGAAGCTGCAGGGCAGCCAATCAACAAGCGTTTCACTGGTTTGCCCTTAGAAGCCATCACAGCCATGCCTACTAATGGCATGGCTGTGATTGGCCGGTGCATCATGTGACCCAGCCTCTTTATAAGCTGGAGTCACAGTGCTGCAGTCACATGCTCCTTGGGTTAGTATAGGGAAAGGTAGCTGACGGCGTGAGGGACAGATTTTAGCCATTTTAAGACCTGATCCTGCATCCTGAGATAGATTACTTTACTACTGCTGTCTGTGCTGTTGCTCTGAGGACAGATAGCAGAAATTAGAGATTTCACATACCGCT
>BLSH010043214.1:579368-601545 GCA_018402905.1 Glandirana rugosa
GGGGCCAAGTGGTGGAGACTCGACCACTTAGCCCCTCCTACTTAAGACTGGCTCTAGCGGTCACTTCACGCCCCTAGCGTCGAAGTATTTGACCGTCGAAGACACAGTCACTTGCTGTCGAAGAGACACACGTCTCCATTAGCCGCCTCTTGTCCAAGAGAGGACTAATAGAGACGAAGTATTTGACTTTTACTTGACACTAGTCGCCGCTAGGACCCCTAGTCAAAGTATTTATCTGTGGAGTCACAATATAGAAATGGTTGAGTAATTTCCTTTTTTTTTTTTTTTCTGGGAGCCTCCATGTAGAGGAAGGCTGTGATCACAGCCCTTCCCCCCTCACAGAACGGAGGTCCGTGTTTACTTACACAGACCTCCGTTCTTTCACTCCGGGGGGGGCATCGCGGGCATGCTTTGTTTTTGAATATACAGGATTGTTAGAGTCCAGGGTCTTTTTTTTTTTTTTTCCTTTAATGAGTTGGTAAAGATATAACACTGAGGTGTCTATTTATGAAACTGATCCCCAGGATCGCCGCTGATCACAGTTCATTTTCAGTTTATGAAGCAGAGATAATCAGGAGAGAACCTGTTCTCCGCCGATTACCTCTGCACACAGAGAAGCTGTCGTTCACTGACACAGAAGCTGCCAGTTTATGAAGCTGCGATCCCCGCACTTCACTGGCGATCTCGGTCAGAATTCATCCTCCCCGATTCACCAGCTCAGAGGTGGTGAACCGGGGGAGTGAAGAGGGAATCCCGGGGAAGGAGGAAGATTAACC
This sequence comes from Glandirana rugosa, assembly GCA_018402905.1. Classification (NCBI taxonomy): domain Eukaryota; kingdom Metazoa; phylum Chordata; class Amphibia; order Anura; family Ranidae; genus Glandirana; species Glandirana rugosa. The sequence continues at coordinate 580,145 of BLSH010043214.1, forward strand.
AGTTCCACACTGCCTACCATCTATTTACGGCGGCATTGTGGACGCTGGCCGCGAATCGCCGTAAAAAGACGCGATCTGTGAATGGCCGCTAGGGGGCGCGCGCCAGCCGCACTCCTGAGTGTGCCCGCGGCTCGGGCGGACCCGATGTCCGCCGGCGAGCCGCAATGAACGGGGAACTGCCGATGTAAACATGGCGGTTCCCCATTCTGACAGTGCAGGCATGGGTGATCTACTGAACCCTGTCACTGGGATCAGTTAGATCTCTCATGCCCATGGTAGCCCAACCCCCCCCCACAGTTAGAACACCCAGGGAACATGGTTAACTCCTAGATCTCCCCCTGCAGGTTAACCCCTTCACTGCCAATGACATTTATGCAGTAATCAGTGGACATTTACATTTCTGATCGCTGAATAAATGTCATTGGTCCCAAAAAAGTGTCAAAAATGTCCGACATGTCCGCAATATTGCAGTACCACTAAAAATCGCAGATCGCCGCCATTACTAGTAAAAAAAAAACCCAGAAATGAATTCTCATCATCCGTAAATGCAGCCACTTTTGCGCAAACCAATCAAACGCCGATTGCGATTTTTCTTTTTTTATCACAAATATGAGGAAGAATATAAATCGACCAAAACCGGTGAAAAAAAAAGTTTTTTTATTTTTTATTTTTTTTTTTTTTTTTGGATTTGTATTTTAGCAAAAAGTAAGACATTTGGTTTTTTTTTTGCAAAATGGTTGCTCTTCTTTTGTTTATAGCGGCGATCAGAAATGACGCAGGGGTGATCAAATACCACCAAAAGAAAGCTCTATTTGTGGGAAAAAAAGGACGCAAATTTCTTTTGGATACAACGTCGCACGACCGCACAATTGTCAGCTAAAATGACGCAATGCCGAATCGCAAAAAGTGCTCTGGTCCTAAACTGGGAAATTCTTCAGGGGGTGAAGTGGTTAGAGACTTCCTACTGCCTCGTTCAGACCACCCAACACATTAACCATGCCCCCCTGCCCTGTATATGTGTGTGTGTGTGTGTGTGTGTGTATATATATATATATATATATATATATATATATATAAATATATAATGTATGTGTGTATATATAATGTGTGTGTGTGTTTATGTATACATATATAGTGTAGGGGGACTAACTATTTTATTAATAAATTGGGCAGGCTCCTCCGAGAATGTCCCTTACTGAGCACTGATAATTTATCACTGCTTAATAAACCGACATCTCTGCGTTTCTGTGAATTTCTGGTGCCGTAATCTCGTTGGGTCTCACGAGATTCCAGTATCAGGGGGCGCTCTCTGCTGTTTGAACCGTTTGTAGATTGCTTCACTGCACTAGAGGTGAAGCAATCTATACTAGATCATAAACTGGCACATAGAGGAGAACCATGTCCTCTGTGAATGCCGGAGAACAAAGCAGTGGATTTTAAGACCGAGCCTCTTTTTGGAGTTTGGAGGTTATCAGTTAAAAACAGTTTTTTTTGCTATAAAATTACTTAGAACCCCCAAACATTATATATTTTTTTTTTCTAAGACCCTAGAGAATAAAATGGCGGCCATTGCAAAACTTTGTCACACCGTATTTGCGCAGCGGTCTTCCAAGCGTGATTTGTTTTAAAAAAAATTCAGTTTTTTGAGTTAAAAAATAAGACAACAGTAAAGTTAGGTCAATTTTTTTCCATATTGTGAAAGATAATGTTACTCCGAGTAAAATGATACCCAACATGTCCTGCTTCAAAATTGCGTCCGCTCGCAGAATGGCGACAAACTTTGCAACATAAAAAATCTCCATTGGCGACGTTTTAAAAAATTCTACAGGTTAGCATTTTTGCGTTACAGAGGAGGTCTAGGGCTAGAATTATTGCTCTCGCTCTAACGATCGCGGCGATACCTCAGTTTTCATATGTGGGCGGGACGTATGCGTTCGCTTCTGCGCGCGAGCTCGCAAGGACGGTGCGCTTTAAATTTTTTTTTTTTTTTTTTTAATTATGTATTTTACTTTTTAATTTTTATTTTTACAACTTTCTTTTTTAAAAAAAAATTTTTGATCACTTTTTTTCCTATTACAAGAAATGTAAACATTCCTTGTAATAGAAAAAAGCATGCCAGGACCTCCAAAATATGAGATCCAGGGTCAAAAAGACCTCAGATCTCATTTTTACACTTAAATGCAAAAAAAAAGAAAAAAAAAAATTTTGAAAAAAATGGCATTAGAAAAAAAAATGTCCCCTTTAAGAGCATTGGGCGGAAGCTACTTGTGACGTAGCTTCCGCCCAGCCATGTAATGGAGCTGGGTGAGCGGCTTCAGCCGCTCACTCGGCTCACGGACACTGGGGGGGGGGGGAAGGACGCGATCATCTCCGCCGCTGCCGGCGGGTCCGGTAAGCGGCGGAGATGACCGGAAATTGCCGGGAGGGGGGGGCACCTCTCCCGCCGCTGATAAAAGTGATCTCGCGGCGAATCCGCCGCTAAGACCACTTTTATCTGACGCAGAATCGCCGGCTGTAAAAAAAGATACCGGGGTTATGGTAGCTATCTGCTATCATAACAATGGTATTCCACTTTAAAGTACCGCCGTCAAACGACGTACGGCGGTCCGGAAGTGGTTAATAAACGGACACCATAGAGGAGCTACACACAGAATGCCATGATGGAAACTCTGTTCACAGATGTGCAGGACCAACCAAGGCTTCAGGGTTTTCAGATCTGGACACAAATTCCAGGAGAAGGATTTGGTGGTGTGTGGATACGGTAAGAAGATCCCCAATGGAGACTGGAAGGGTCGTACACCCACAGTGGTAATCAGCAGAAGGCTTGGCTGAGGTATTTACAGGCATATGAGAAAGGATTAGGAAAAATGGCGTGGAAGAAAATGGCTGAAGGTTGGAACCATCCAAATTGTTAAATGTGGCAATGTGAGGTTCTCACAATTGGGTCTCAGTACATCTATAGCAATTTTCATCAAAGGTTCACAATAATCTGCATTCAAAGTGATGCTTACCTCTGGTCCCCCCTCTGTAGTATAATGTCAGAAAGCCGGGGAAGCTTACTCAAAGGCCTTTTATTTAGTCAGCTGTACCATAATAAAATCACCATGGAAAGATGTTCGTGACGTTGGGGCAACACGATCACATCAGAATTATGGACTTTAACCACTTGCCAACCACGTCACGTACATTTATTGCTGCAAGGTGGCAGCATAACGCAAATTTCCATCTATAAACGGTGATTCGCGCACAGGCAGCTAGGAGGGTGAGCACGTGCCGCGGATGGCACACTCTCATGCCCGCCGCGAGCTCCGGGAGTGTGGCCGCAGGTAAAATGGACTCAATGTCTGCCGGCGACCCACGATCACCTGATACAGAAGAAAAGCGGGGAACCGCCAATGTAAACATGGCAGTTCCCCACTCTGACAGGGGACATGACAGAGATCTACTGATCCCTGTCATCGGGATCAGTTGGATCTCTTATGCCCCTGCCAGCCCAGCCCCACCCACAGTTAGAACACGCATAGGGAACACAGTTAACCCCTTTATTGCCAATGACATTTATACAGTAATATGTATTTATTTATTTTTTTTAGATCTGATCGCTGTATAAATGTCAATGGTCCCAAAAAAAGTGTCAAAAATGTCTGACGCAATACCGCAGTCATGATAAAACTCGCAGATTGCCGCCATTACCAGTAAAAAAATAAAAATAAAATCGCCATAAATTATCATGTTTTATAAATGCGACAACTTTTGCGCAAACCAATAAACGCCGATAGCAATTTTTTAAATCACAAATATGAGGAAGAATATAAATCGGACAAAACTGATGAATACATTTGTTTTTTTATTTATTTTTTTGGTCATGTATTATAGTAAAAAAAAGTTATTTTTTTTTTCAAAATGATTGCACTTTTTTGTTTATAGCGGTGATCAGAAGTGATGCAGAGGAGATCAAATACCACCATAAGAAAGATCTATTTGTGGGGGGGAAAAAAGGACTTCAATTTAGTTTGGGTACAACGTCGCACGACTGTGCAATTGTCAGTTAAAGCGACGCAGTGCAGAATCGCCAAAAGTGTTCTGGTCCTAATGTGGGAAATCCTTCCGGGGCTGAAGTGGTTAATATTGTACTGTTCTGAATTAAGACCTAATAATTCTCTTATTATACACTTCTTGTAACCAGAGCAAATGATGGACCATATGAGATCCAAAAAATATGGACTATCCTGAGATTATCATGCAAATGTGGCATTCCTTGAGGGTCACCTTTGGACCCCACCAGTCCTAACAATGGAGGTTGGTCTCTAAAATCATGGTCATTGTGATGGAAACAGCATCAGCAGTCACACCTCAGCCAGGTAGTCTACCTCCTCTTTAACATATCAATCCACACGCCCATCTCCATTGAGGAGACCACTTCTGTCTTTGAAAATATACTTTTGGTTTTGCTAAAAATATTTGACAAGGACTATCCACAGAATATAGAGAGAACTTTCACACCCAAATATTTTTAGCAAAACCAAAAGTATATTTTTAGTGAATAACACAATCTCATTTGTATTTGTTACATTTATCCAAATGTTCTTTTCACTACATTTTAGATGTTTAGGTTCTTCTTTTAGTGGCCATCTCCATGCAGTGGGCATCTCTGATGAACAACATGTGACATAAAGGGGAAGAGTATTAATATTATACAGTCAATTCAGGCTGGTAAAACTTTATTGAGACGAGGGGGAAGTAAAACAAGATGGAATCAAATTCTCTATAAAAAATGTGTAATTGTGACTTCCTTCTTGCAAATATAAGCATTTTTTCTACTTAAAGCAAAGCTAAACACCTTTATTTGAAAAAAATAATGCTAGCAGGTGGGTTTTAATGGCAGAGGAGACACCATATGGCTCTTGTGCTATGGAAGCTCTTTCCTTGTCTACTAGATTTATTTTCCTAATTGGACATCGACTGCCATACAGAGCAACTCGGCATGCAATCTCTGCATAATGTGAGTACCGGAACAAAGTTACATCAAACATGGTCACTAAATAAAGCCGAACACTATGGACCCAGAAAACTGAAAGAAGGTGGTAATGGAGCAACTAGGTGAAGCATGGGCATTGCGTAAGGTAAGTCTGCTATAATGTGCAAAAATAATGTGCTTACATGACGTGCTACATTATAACAAGAGAGATGTGGTCCCTTTATGTTTAGTTTCACTTTAAACAGATCACATATAATGAATGTTTCTCCTATATAGATGTACTTGTTTTGGATAGACATTGATCGTCCAAACCATCCTTTCTCAAATTCTTCAAAATGGAGGAACCCCTGAAATAACTTTAATATCTTAGAGAACTCCAAAGCTCTGTGTACATTAGTGTGATGGTTGGTGGAAAGATTGTTCCTTATATTTGTGGTCAGTGAGAAGAATCTTCCTTACAGATATCTAGAACGATCATTGGTGTTGGTTGCTACTTATCAAAACAAAGTAGACATTACTTTTTGGTCAAAGAACCATTAGCAACACCTGGAGGAACTTTATAGATACATGGGACCCTGGATGTGAAAAGATGATCTAGACCAGGGGTAGGCAACCAGTAGCCCTCCAGCTGTTGTGGAGCTACATTTCCCATGAGGCATTGCAAGGCTGGCAATTACAATTACTTCCAGAGGCATGATAGGACTTGTAGTTCTGCAACAGCTGGAGGGCCCCAGGTTGCCTACCCCTGATCTAGACCAATTCTCTTCTTATGGGAACTAAGCTACAAGTAGTTAAAGAAATACCTAGTTGTTGCCAATATGTTTATTCTTTTGTGGTTTTCCATGTATGAAACTAAGATTAAGGCTTCCTTTATGGCAAACTCTACTGTTGGGTTAGTGGGTAGAATAATTATGTCTAAACGTTTTTTAGCACTAAGCAGCAGCATTTTTAAAATGTCATTGCTTTTGAAGGCACAAACTACAGATTTGGCATCCTTCGCTCAACACTTCATTTTTCATTCACCCAGAACCATCATGTCCATATGGTGTTTTCCATTACTTGATATAAATGTGATTGTTCTAGGTCAGCGATTCACCAAATAGTGAAGAAATTATCAGAATTTTTAGAGATGAATCTCTAGAAAAAAGCCAAGACGTGGCAGCTCTAATAGTCAAATCCTTTCAGGTCCCTTTTTAATCTTCATGAAGATCTTTTTATACTGATTTCATGTTGTAATCATTTTTTTTATTTTCAATAAAGTCCCTTTTAAACTAAACCCATTGGTGTACAATATTAGTGGAAAGACATAATGGTATTAAAGAACCAGCAAGACCCTACAGCCAATGTTCCCTTTTTTCTGGTTAGTACTTCATCATGTATTAGTTACTCAAACCAGAGTTAAAGTAGATAAAAAAAATAAATAATATAAAACAAAAAAAGGCATTTTGTGGAAAGTTTAATTTTAAAACTTGTAAAGTTTTCAAGTATTTTGGATTCATCATGTTTAATCCTATCACCTGTTCTCTAGAAAACCTGTTTATATGCAAATTGGCAAGAACCATGTGGGGTTATTAACACAACATTTCCATTAGAAGTCAGCCAATGAAAAGCTTTCATTCTCTGCTTTCTCCGCCCACCTCCCTTGTATAAAATGGGCTTCTCCCTCCTCTGATCAGAGACTCTACTTCCAGAAATTCCTTATATTCATTTAATACAGCACAGCTGGAGATTTGGTGACGTCCGGTGTTTATCTGCAGTGGAACTGAATATTCAGAAAAACGAATCCGACTTCATCACCACGGATTTCCCACCACATTAAGGTAAGGTCACTTCCATCTAACCCATGGTTTCTCAACCAGGGTACTGTGGAACCCTAGGGTTCCTCCAGAGGTTGCTAGGGGTTCCTTCAGCAATGGTCAACTTCTATCTCTCAGCTAAAAAGCTCAATGGTATCTTTGGGAATTTATTGATCTGTAAGGGGGTAATTCTTCCCAATGACCACAAGCGTAAGGAGCATTCTTCCCATTGACCATCACACTAATGTAACATGAGTTGTAGATTTTTAATTTTTAGCAGGGGTTCCCCGAGACCAGAGAATTATTTCAAGGGTTCCCTGGGGTTGAAAAGGTTGAGAGAGGCTGATCTAACCAATCAATGGATCTTTATTATTTAATGAACATTCTGTAGAGGTTTATAAGGTGTATGTAACTAGTATATAAACCTCTATTTATGGAAAACTGACAAATGAGGCAATGAGTGGAAGTTCAGGACAGGCTAATATGTAATACAATGTATATAGGAGACAGGATAACCATTGGATGAAAAAGTTGTTTCTAATACAAGGTATATAATACGATTGAGGCAATAATTTGTGTGATGTAATACAAAGGGAAACCAATTTGTTTTCGTTGCCGTTCAAGTCTATTGCAATCTGTACACAAAAGCCTTGAAAGTGATTGAGGGTGCCTGAAAGGGGATGTGGAAATTGAGTGTTTTGGTGACCATGAAACATTCCGGGACTTCAAAGTTTTGGGGAGAATGTTTTACAGAAGTGTCACTAATATCTTCTGATGGCCCCTGCTGTCTTAAACTGAGTACAAAAGGTGAGGCAAAGATTTTTCAATATTTTGCATGATAGTTTTGATTTAAATGACATGTCTTACCTGGCTGAGCTCTGTGGTCATCCTTATGGTATGTTTAGTGCTTTCATGGCAGGATCTGCCAGAAATATGAGGGTCACCAAGCTGCTTCTGGCGGCAGATACACCACATGTTTGTTACATTCCTTTCCAAAGGACGCTTGAAGATAAAATTAATCTTTGGACCACCAGTTCTTGAGAGGCCCCCAAACACACAAACTGGAAACTATTGGATATATAATGCTATTTATGTATGTATTGTATGTCTTGGCTTTTCCTTTGTTTTCCATAATTGCTCAAGGTCCTTTTAGCTGTACTAAATACATTTATGCTGTGTTCAATCTCTATATTTAGTGTCCAAAATGTATTCTCAAATCATATACATATAGATATGGAGGTCTATTAGGCATTTCATTTTTATAAGCTTATGACTGCAGATAACCGTATTCATATTTGACATATTTCTAAAGTTTCTTTTTAAAGGTTCTTCTTTTTTTTTTTTGTAACAAGCTTTAATGTTTTGCTCTCCAGGACACTATGGCCTTCGTTGACCATAATGTTGAAGGTCTTCTGGATAAAATGGCCTCATTCTATGGACAAGAACTACAGCAGATCGACTTTGAAAAGTACTTCCTCATTGAGGAGGAGCTTGGAAAAGGCGGATATGGAAATGTATTCTTGGTGAAGGACAAGAAAACAGGTGAGTGAATTAATCTAGCCGCTATTTCAGTATCCTCTATGAATATGTATATGCATGTAAATTCCATTTCTGCAAGATACAAGCATTTTGCAAGAGGTCACTATTTGCAGACTTACCCAACACTTGGAATAAAGAATAGCGGTTAAATGCAGTGAGGAGATCTGGCCCAATACAGACATTACATCTCTATAAAATGTTTCAAATATTCATGTTGGAAAAATGACTTTGAAACTACGCATTGGGCTGTTTCTTGGAAGGAGTTATGCAAATAACAAAATGAGATATTGATCACATGTAATGTTGAGTCCAATGAATAAAAGGAAGGGGCTAGGATATGATGCTAATAACGCTGGATGTCCTCTAGTAAGGGATTGAGTTGGGCTCTCTGTACAGCTTAGTGCTGATAAGGCTGAAGTTTAACTTTAAATGTGCATGATGCATTCTCATTCTGGGAGGAGCATCTCTTATAAAAATGTTGGATATTTTCAATTTAAACATACAGCAATTACCAATTGAACATTTCTAGTTCTTGATATGTTATTTCATTTTTTTCAAAAGGTCAAAGAATGGCAATGAAGGTCATGGATAAGGACAGAACCAGTCAGCACTCTTTTCTCCATGAATTCAGTATTTCATTCTTACTGTCTTCCCATCAAAATATCATCGGCTGTTATGGCTTCTTCTTCTCCACCATCGACTACTTTGTCTTTGCCCAGGAACTGTCACCTATTGGAGATCTGTGCTCCATGATCTTTCCACATGTAAGTACATTAAGTTGTAGGCATACCATTTTTTTTATTTAATCCTTAGAGTTAAAACTATTTTGAATTTCCAATCACTTTCTCTAAATGTCTTGGTGACCATTGTCATTAAGGCAAAGCAAAGTTGTGTAACACATTCAACAATACAATCCATCCCTAGCCTAAATTAAATAAATACAAAACTTTATGGCCATACATATATGCTTTAACTGAATATTTATGTATCCTTCTATTCTCCCCTACTGTATTTAACATCTATTATGTTGAATCTTTCTCTAGATGGGAATTCCAGAAGACGCAGTGAAGAGATGTGCTGTGCAGATCTCCAGTGCTCTGGAATTCATATCGGAGAAAGGTCTTGTACATATGGATCTCAAACCAGAAAATATTATGGTGTTTGACCAGGACTGCCATTGTGTTAAGATAACAGACTTTGGCCTCACTAAGGTTACAGGGACAGTGATTAGAGTAAGGTGTGGAAGCAAACAGTACATGGCCCCGGAGATGTGTACTGTGAACATTTCTGATGGACTGGTTGTACATGGCAGCCTTGATGTGTGGGCATTTGGTGTCCTCATCTACTGCCTGCTCACAGGAGAGTTTCCTTGGCAGGTGGCCATGCCTGATACTGAAGCATATAAACATTTTGTTGACTGGCAAAATAATTTCCAGGAGGTTAATCCTCCAGAAGCATGGGAAAAGGTTCCAACTGGGATACGAAAAATGTTTGTTCATCTTTTGGCAATTGATTGCACCAAAAGAAGCAAGGCTACGGAAGTCTGGAAATACGTTAATGAAAGCTGGAAAGAAGAAACTCCGGAGTCTACCTTGACACAAGAGGAGGGTGATTTCATTGAAAGGATTTCTTCAGCCCACCTGAACACAGCACAGAGCAGCGTTTCCATCACATCAGATAGTAATGAAGGACAAGACCCAGTAAAATCTGTCTGATAGACCTTTTCCCACACCATAGGAAGACCACACTGCAAGTATCACACTTGGCCTCATTAGCAGACTTCTAATAGATGTCAGAGCCTGCAGCTGATCAGCAGGTTGTGTTTATCTGTCTTCCTCGGTTTGGATGGTGTGTACCTGACACTTATTCCGCTTGCTAGTTGCATGTTGAAACTGAATGGGTTACTAAAGTTATGAAAATCATTGTACGACAGAATAAAAATTTGGAAAGTAAGTCATGTGGTGTTTTTATAATGAATTTTCAAACAACTGTACTGATTAATCAGAAATTGTACACTAAAAATGTCTCTGCTTGTCCCATTGGATGAACTGTCATGATCGGCTCTCGAAAGCTGTATACTAACGATTAGAGATGGGCGGAACACCCCTTTTTCATTTCGCAGCAGAATAGGGGAAAAGTTCTAACCCAAACAGTGAACTCCATTGAAGTTTATGGGAGCCGAACATGAGAAATCAAAAGTGCCCTTTTTTTTGAAGGCTTAAATGCAATTAATTGGCTATAAAAGGGGTATGGGGGTCCGGGTACTGCCCTGGGGGACATGTATCAATAGAAAAAAAAAGGTTCAAAAACAACAATTTTTTCAGGGGCAGTGTTTTTAATAATGCTTAAAAGTGCAACAATAAAAATGAAAAATGTATTTAAATATAGTGCCTGGGGGGGGGGCACCTTAGTCTAACCGTAAAATGGCACATCTGTACTGTGTATAGAACCTGCTGCAGCAAAACTGACATTTCTAAAGAAAAAAAGTCAACTCACATTTAAATGGACTCACAGTTGTAATTGCCGGCACCCACCTATTGGGGAAAAAAAAAAAATGGTATGGGGTCCACCACCAAAATCCATACCAGACCCTTATCCAAGCATGCAGCCTGGCAGGTCAATAACCATTCCAGGCCACATGCCCTAAACATGGAGGGGTGCTTTGTTGATGGGGGACAAGTGGCTTTTACCCCAAATCTCTAGACTGCAATTGTGAGGGTCTGCGGTTGGGGGGCTTCCTCCTTATGTGAGGGAGTATCAGGTACATTGTGTGTATGTATGTGTGTGTGTGTGTGTGTGTGTATATATATATTACCCAAAAATTGGGTATTATTTTTAATGTGCCCTAAAATGAATTGGTATCTCTTAGCCTGGGTTTACACTAGATGTGGTGCGAATTCACAGCAAATTTGCTGAAGTTTCGGCACTGCATCTAAATCACAACCCATCCATGTGAACCAATTGCAAAGTGTATGTTAATGACACCCCGCAATTGGTTTGGAGTTTTGCATAATTGTATCGCATAGGTGTGAGCACCCATGCAATCTGATTTTGATGCGGACAAAAAAGGGTCCTGCACCAGTTTAGTGTGATTGCACTGCGATTTGAGACATACAAATCGCACCCCAGAGACACCGCATGTAATTCACACATGAATGTGCTGAGATTCCTGTATGAATTACATGTGGTGTCTTGCATCGCAGTAATTAAACCTAGGCCTTAAAGCCAGCTGCAGCATTCCCATTGGCCAGGGTGAGCGCAAGTGTGTTTTGAATCCTAGTCTGGACAATCCTGAGCTTTCCAGCCAGGATAGCCGCACATATGCACTCCTCTTGTATATGTGCAGCAGCAGACCATGAAATGTCTGCTTACGATTGGTTACGGTAGCTGTCATTATTTGCAATTTTGCTTAAAAAAAAAAATGGGCTGCTCAGCCTAAAAAGCATGGGCCTATTTTTTGTCCCAGTCTGGGCCTGCACTTGATACAGTAAAGCCTCATTGCTGCTGAAGTAAGTTAAGCCTCGTACACACGGGATGACGATCGTATACAACAGGTCGTACTAACGACCGTTGTATGCAAAATCGATCGTTCATATGCGCGATTAGAACAGCCGACATAAGACGGTCGTACAAGGGGAGTTGTATGAGCAGACTAGAAAACTTGGTCGTACCAACAAGCGCTCATACGACCGTTGTATTGTGTGTACAGAGAAGTTGGTAGAACAAGTTGTATTGTGCAAAACACGCATGCTCCAAAGTCAGGAATGGCCGGATGCGAATTACAAGCACCTGAACATTCTTGCTGTGGTCGTACGATTGTGTAGTGCAGTCAGTATGCAATTTACATTATCCAACATATGATTTGAGACGATCGAAAGTATGATCGTCGTCCCGTGTACGAGGCATTACACAGAGCCTGTCCTCTGATTCAACAGGTGCACCATTACCACATTTTCCCAGCCCTGGCAAGGGTAGGGTTTTTTTCTCTGCTCACTTCCAAATTTTTCATGGTGCACATTAAGATCAGCAAGTTCTAAGGCAGCCTCGGTGTCAGCAGAAGGCTGGCTTGGCTGGTTGTGGGGACTTCCTCAGTCTCCCCCAGTTCTCCTGCCATAACAGAGAAAGGGAAACCTGGGGATTCCTGAGAGGAGTCATCTGAACCCACATTTTCTGTGCTGGCCGGGGGTTCTGGCTCCGCCTCGGATTCAGCTACTGTGACTGAGTTTGGATGATCCCACAGTTCCGAAAATTTGGGTAAATCCCTGCCAATTCTGGCTTCATGCACAAGTGGGATACAACTCCGAGCAGTAGAGTCACAGTACCTATGTCAGATTAAAAACATGACAGTGGCTATAGGATACTCCTGGGTATCCCCTGGGACACAAATCACAGAAACTTTTTTTAGCATGAGAATTCACAGGCTTAACCATATCGGCATTAACCAAAGTAATCAAATCACGTTTGATAAAGAAGTCTGAATGTAAGTTCAGACCGAGCATTGGCTGTTGAGATGTTTGTCTGAACACTGAATGCTTAGTGCCTTTGGCGTCGACAAATGTAACAGCTTTTCATTGTTAATGGTTACCAGGGGAGGGCTGGCAGCCTTAGTCCTGGGGGGCAATTCCAGTCAAGTGGCCCAATGAACCACCGAATCAGCTCACCATCCATGCCCCCCTGGTTTTAGAATGCATATTGATGTTATGAAGCAAGACAAATATGATACAATGTGGTAACATAATTTAATGTTAATAGCAACAAAGGAGGTTTAACAAAAATAATGCATCAATGCAGCTAATCAGTGCCTATCAGCTTAGCCTCATCAGTGCCCATCAATGCAGCCTCACTAGTGCCCATCAATGCAGCCAGCCCTGGGTGCCCCCCCCCCCTTGCCTGCAGTTAGTTACTGGCTACGCCCCTGCTTCCTTTCTCCACAAGAAGAAAAAAGTGTGAGCGGGCAGTGGCCGTCGGCCATTTTGAATGCAAGTTAGGGTGGCCTGGGGGGAAATTGCCACCCTTCCCCCTGGCCCATTCCTCCCCTGATGGTTACTAAGGAAGAAGTAGCAGATGCTCACACCAGCTTATGACCTTACCAACTACCAACATCACCTGGCTTATTCATTTACATGTCCGGGAATATGCAAATAGCCAGGAAATTAAGTGATGCATCTGTTAAATAGTACATTTTGTATATAATTGTACTCTATTTCATATGCGTTGCACTCGTATATGGCACTAATAATGATTTCATTACATGTTGCATTGTTTCAAGTCCTGATTTGAATTTAGCCTGCCTATGTTACGCCCCTTGTTACCATAAAAGTACAATTGTAATATGAATGTTATACCTACGTAATCATGTGTATAAAAAACTTCAATCGGGCTGAATAAACAGAACAGTTATTTGGAAAGATGCTGAGTTTATCTTTTGTGTCTGTTCCCTACTGCAGTAATTATTAATTTGGAACCACTAAACAATATGAGGATAGGAGTTGCCTATCTATCAAATTTTCAGAACCCATCTCTTTCTAATCATGGCCATATTGGGCAATGATGTTGCCTGTATCCCCACCAATTTGTATAGCTGATGACTGCTCAGGGAGCTGTTGTTCAATCTTGTATACAGGAATTTTTCTATGAGTGGGTGGGGAGTAGGCATCATGATTGACAATGGATTTAAATGAGGGACATTTTTTGTGATTTTTGTTATAATAAAGGATTTATCAAATATTTGTCTTTATTTCTATGTGACTTTTTTTGTGAATAAGTAGGGTACTATGTACCTCATAACACTTCACGTGGGGGATGGTATCTATGGACCCTTTTATTATGAAAGGGGCTTTCAGATTCCGATAAGCCCAATGCCCCCAGTTCCTCACAACCACCGGCCAGGTTTGTATGGATAAGGCCCTTGTCCTCAGCAACATGGAGGCCATATTTCTTATAAGGACACTCATGGCCTCCCAATAAAATATTGAGCTATATTTTACTTTTTCAGGCTATAATAATTGTCTTGCTGAAGCAGAGGGGGAGAGATAACCTCCTTCTTTCTTCCCATTACCCTATCCCTCCTCCACCACCTAATCATTTTTTTAAAATATCAAAACATTACCCAAGGAGCAGTAGCCAATGGTTGAAGTTACCACTAATGAGTTAAGGGATTCACACTTCAGACACTCATACATTAAGCATTGCAAGCCCTAAAGGCCAATCTGGAGACTAGAATACTGAATATTTGTCAAAATAATTGGTACTTCATGATATTATGTACGTTTCTCATTCTGTTCTGCTGCTTTTCATAAGTAGTTTTTAAAAAACATGGGATGGCACCTTGTCAAAGGAGACCCCTCTGGCAAAGTACCTTGCCCCCATATTGATGAAGTGAAAGGGACTTTTACCCGCAAACCTGGCACAATGGTTGTGGGAGGGGGATTATCGGAATCCAGAAGTGCCTTCAACAATAAGGGGATACCCAGATTTACAAAAAAAGTGTAAATTCTAAATAAATACAAACAGGAGTCCTTTTTTTTTGTTATTGTCCCATCAATCACATCGTCCAGTGATGTAAATCCACATCACTCCACGTGTCAGCTGTCATATATAAGGGTCTCTAGAGTAATATCACTGATCATATATGTCCAATGAGCTATTGGGATCATGCGATGTCATTTGCCGAATATCAACTGGCAAGTGGAATTGTAATTTGGCTCTACATTGCAAAACTTTTTTTTTTTTTTTTTTTTATTAAATGATCATCAAAATTGAAAGTGCTTGTTTTTTATCTCTGTTAAAAGAGGCTTCCAGATTCTCGTAAGCCCCAGTCTGCAGACTTCAGCAACCACCAGGAAATGGGTTGTGGGGAAGAGGCCCTTGTCCTCAACATGGGCACAAGGTGCTTTGTCAAAGGGGCCCCCCTGGCAATATATCCCCATATGTTAAGGGAATGTGGCCTGGTAGGGTTAAATAAGGGGGGGGGTGCATGTTCACCACCCCCTTTCCTGGCTAGTCAGCTAACATCCTTGTTCTAAGGGCCTGGTATGGATTTTTAGGTGGACCTCACACGTTTTTTGTTTGTGGAGTATTCTCTTAAAATCCATATTAGACTCAAACTGTCTGGTATGCATTTTGAGGGGACTCGGCTCTTGTTTATTTCTGCTGTAGGATATACTACAGCAAAAGAGAGGTTACAAAAAAAAAATAATAAAGGTTAAATTGCCTGCAAATGATGTTTCATTGACTGCTTCTTTTTTTTAATAGAAACAAAATGCACACCAAAATGTCCTCTTAAGAACATAGTAGACCCTAAGGGTGTCTTAAGGGGGCAGTGTATGTTGGGGGACCTCTGGAGGATGTTTTGTCTTTTAAATTACAGGAATTTCCCTCCTGGCTTCAAACACTTTATTTGTAAACGTCAGTGCGTCACATGACTCCCAGCCAAATTAAATTTCTAAAAAAGTTTCTTTGCACTGTACAAATGCCCCAGGGCAGTGCCCACCCCACATTATTCTTTACAACCCTTATACAAGAAGGCCATAGAACCCCATAGCAAAACTCTGATAGGCCTCATGGCTTAGGATGGTCATACACTGCTAGAAAAAGTAATTTCTGAATGCTTTTTTGTTATTTTGGCTCATTAACGTTAAAAAAATGAATCATTTGTGACTCCAGTAGGCATACAGGGTCACTGTCAGTCTGTAGCAGAATTGAGGACAATAAATCTACACTGCTAGAGGCCCATACACACGGTGCAAATTTTGGATGGGAATTGTCGTTCGACATCTTGTCTTCTGAAATTCTTACCATTAGTACGCTCTTTTCCGCAGCCGATTGACATTTTTCGTCAGACAAAAGCTGGATGTACAGATTAGTAAATTTTTGTCTTTCGACAACGACACATCCGATTTTTGTACGTAAAAAATACGACCGAGAATACGCATGCTCGTGCAAAAGTTTTCAAAACATTGCATCACTTCTGACGTTGAGTTTGTTTGAACGAACATTTTCGGATAGTCAGTATGCTTTACAAAATTATGGACATGCGCTTTTGACAAAAATCAGAAGCGCGGTCATACGACAATCGAAACCGTGAGTAGGAGGCTTAAATCGGAGTGACCCCCCCGACACACACCACTATTGGCATGTCATTTTTTTGGGGGGAGGAACGGGGACCCTGTTTTCACAGGGAATCAGGTCTGACTTCCTCTCCTAGTGCCGTGGAACTGGAAGGAAATTCACCCCCCCCTCGATCTTCTGTGACACGTCACAGGTCCCAGAAGATACGCCGGCCATTCACAACGTGCAGCACGTACCCGGCTTCGAAGCCAAAGCCGGGTGCCCACACTTGTGATGCCGATTCGCCCCACGGAGGAAAAGAAAAGCGACGCTGCGGGCAGCTGCATCGTTGGAGCGAGGGACAGGTGAGTGTCCGATTATTAAGGCCTCATACACACGGGCGTTTTGGACACCGGCATTTGTAGGTTTTTTTTGCAGCTCTCTGTTATTCAATGGCCCTCTAAAAATGCCAGTTTGTGAGCAGTAGAGGGCGTCGGCGTTAGTGAGCTGTTTTTAGAATGCGGGACCATCGCGTTCTGTAGCGTTTTGGCGTTTTTTGACGCCAATCGGCAAAACGCTCACTAACGCTTGCTGACGCCTGCTAACGCCGTACCGGCGTTAACAAGCGTTTTTTGATGCCGGCGTTTTTAGGTTGAAAAATAGCAGAGGACTGATTTTTTTTTTTTAAAAACGCCTATTGACACCGATGCAAAACGCCGGTAAAAACGCCGACTTTTTTCAAAACGTCGGACTCGACGTTTTGCCTATTTTTTCAGACGCCCGTGTGTATGAGGCCTAAAAGTCAGCAGCTACACTTTTTGTAGCTGCTGACTTTTAATAGGGTGGAACTCTGCTTTAAGGCTAGTTTCACACTGAGGCGCTTTATAGACGCTATTTAAGCTAAAAATAGCGTCTGTAAAGCACCTCCAAAAATCCCCCCCCAATGTGAAAGTCGGAGTGCATTCACACTGGGGCGGTGCGCTTGCGGGACATTAAAAATCAATGGCAAGCGCTTCCGAAGTGGCTGCACACCGCCTCGGTAGTAGCGTGGCTTTTTTAACCCCTTGTGGGCGGTTAAAAGCGCCGCTCTCCCGCCTGCATAGCGGAGCCATATCGCTGGTAAAACTAGCGGGGTTTTACCGCGACTACAGCTACTGCTGCATTGTGAAAGTAGCCTAAGACTGATCAGCAAATGTCTCTCAAGCCTCGTACACGCGGTTCGACGGTCGTGCGACCGAACGGACCAAATCGCATGTTGGGTAATGTAACTTGCATACTGACATGCACTAAACGATCGTACAACCAACATGCGACCAAGCCGAATGTAGTGACGTGTAATGAACGTATAAAGAGAAAGTTCAGGTGCATGTAATTTGTGTCCAGCCATTCCTGACTTCTGAGCATGCGTGTTTTGCAGAGTACAACTTGTTGGACCAACTTCTCTGTACACACGATACAACGGTCGTATGACCGCTTGTTGGTACTACCAAGTTTTCTAGTCTGCTCATCCAACTCCCATTGTACGTAGGCTGTTCTAATCGCGCGTACTAACGATCGATTTCGCATACAATGGTCGTTCGTAGGACTTGTATACAACAGTCGAACCGTGTGTACGAGGCATTACTCCACAGAGGGGGATGGGTGACCAGTGATGATTCTGAGGTCTGACTTCAGACCTTCTATACTGGGAAATTCACAGTTTAATTTCCTTCACAATCTCCGCAAAAGGGCCCCCTTCCTACCCCAGGGCCCCATAACAGGCATGTGGACTGCTGTGGCTATTGTTATACAGATGACCCCCTTATTACCATATGAATGTATTGGTCAGTCTCTGGGGGGATGGTCAGTTTCACCCGGTAAAAGTTCTTCCTGTTCTATAAATAGATTAACATTGTCCAATTTTTTAGTCTGTAATTTGATTTATTAACAATCATCTTTGCTACAAACATGTCAAATTTATATTAACAATTTAAAGGAAAACGTATATGCGTGGCAAGACCATAATGTCACAATGTAGACCTCCATTTTCATTTTAAATCAAAGAAACTAAAGTGGGTTTCAATCTTTGTTTTTTACTTCACCTGAACATCATTTTTTTTTTTATTCTAAAGAAAACAAATTTTAATATAATGTGGCTTTTTTGTTTTTAATAGTCTATTTATAAAGGATTTGTTGTGAAGGTTTGTCGGACATTTGCTCCTCTGTATATTATGGCACTCTTTTGAAAAATATGGCAGATGGGAGATTGTTAGAAAAATAAATGAGTAAAGTAAGTAAAACATATAAAAGACCGTAATAAAATCTACATTTGCAATTTTAAGTAAAATGTGTGTGCATGCCCACAAAGTAATGTCACGATGTAGACCTCTGTTTAATTTTACATCAAAGAAACAACCAAATTTTAAGCTTCAAACTGAGATTTTTGCTATACTTGAACACCTTTTTTTCAAATTTTTAATAAAAAAAAAACACATTTTGAGTGAGAATGAGTCTTTTTTTTTTATGATTTATTGTAAAGGTTTAGTTGACATTTATTCCTCCAGATTTTATGGTTTTTATTTTAATAAAGGATTTACGTTCTTGCAAATCTGAATCATCCTTCACATTGAAATGTATACCATTTAATGTTAAACGACTCCCTACATGACTAGGGCTAATCAGGAAGGGTTGTCTCGCATTGCTTTATTATCATTGGTGTTAGTAGACGATGGCTGCTTCATCATTTCAGTCTTCCATGACTTTTATCTTAATGAAATGGTAATAATAATAAAGAGGTCATAAAGTCTCTCATCTGTCCAAACCATTGGTGTTAAACTGCAAGCCTCAAAGGCGCCCAAAAGGACAATTTGCCCATCAGAGTAGATTAGAAGTGTTGTTGCCTTAGGCTGCTCATAAAATATTCGCTTTCTAGGAATGATGGGCAATGAATCTGCAGAATGTGGGGGTTGGTCGTGGTTCTCAACCGGTGAAACTGACTTTGGTTTCTCTGCATGGAAAGGTCATAGAAGTGATTCTTGCTTTGTGAGGATCAGGTGTAATAGGTTTTTACAATCATGGTGACTCTTCACCGTTTACTAATTCAGGCAGTTGTGTCCCTTCCTATACTGAGATTGTAATGCAAATTTGGCATTCACCGAGCTCCATAGTTGGCAGCAAGAGTCCCAACAATGGAGGTTGGTTTCTATAATCATGGCCATTGTGATGGAAACCGTATCAGCAGTCACACCTCAGCCAGGTAGTCTACCTCCTCTTTAACATATCAGTTCACAATCCCATCGCCACTGAGATTCGTTTTTTGCCCAGGGTGGAGTTTTCTCTAAAAGCTACATCTAGCTGCAGAATACAAAGTGTTAATAAAAACCAAAGTGTGTTTTTAATTATAAATAAACCTACAAGTAACTACAGCCATTGTTACATTGGGGGTTATTTACCAAATCTGCATGGTGCCGTTGTGCATAGAAACCAATCGGCTTCCAGGTTTTATTGTCAAAGCTTAACAGCCCGTTCACACAGGGGCGATCCGACTTGCGGGGCAACTTTGCTAGGTGATTTGAAAGAAACTTCAGTGCGACTTACAACACGACTTCATGCCAAGCGACTTTGCTGTGGCCAATCAGAAAAGGGCGGGAGGGGGTTGCCCTAAAATAAATTCTGTTCTTTTCCCTGTGAAGTCGCTTCTGTTTAGATGGGTATCCGACTTCCATTGATTTCTATGGGCACAAGTCGGATAGAAGTCGCCTCAAAGTAGTACAGGAACCTTTTCTGAAGTCGGAGCGACTTCAGTAGTGCACATTAAGACCGCTCACATTCACTTCTATGAGATTTCACTTGGCAGGCGACTTGAAGTCGCCTCCTAAGTCGCTGTAGTGTGAACCGGCTCTTACTGAACAAGCTGAAGTTAAAAGCTGATTGGCTAACATGTGCAGCTGAGTGCTCCAGTTTTAGTAAGGGTTCATTCACAAGGGCGGTGCGCCCTGCTCAGCAGGGGATCGATCCACTGATCACCAATGAGCAGGCAGATGACAGGTCCGTCTCCGCTCACTGTGCAGAGACAGATCTGTTAAGGCCCCTACACATGGTACGAATATCGGCCAACAACAGTCGTCAAACAGCCTGTTGGCTGGCTATCCGACCATTAGTACGCACGTTTCTACAGCTGATTTCCAATTATTGTCCAACAGAACTTGGCTGACAAGACTAGAAAACCTTTTGTTGGCCGATTGTTGGCTCGTGTGTACAGCAGTTGGCCAACAAAAAGTTGGAAGTGCAAACATGCATGCTCAGAATCCAGGAAGTGTATGGTTGTGTATACCTGTGTTCCTAATTCATGATTCACATTCACCTGAACTTCGTTATACGCTTGTAGCACGTCACTACGTTCAGTTTGTTGGCCGATTACTTGACTACCGTCAGTATGCTAGACACAACAGCCAATTTGGACAAAAGTTAGATGTTCGGTTGGCCAACAATTTGCGCATGTTTACCAGGCTTAAGAGCTCTCCTCTATGGGGAGATTGGATGAAAACGGGACCACCTGTCTGTTTTCATCTGATATGATCTGCCAGCCAAATGGAAAATAGGGTCACCATTAGAGTTGAGCGAACACCTGGAAGTTCGGGTTCTGCTGGTCCGTCCGAACTTCGTGACAAGGTCCGGGTCCGGACGGAACCCGAACGATCGCACGGACAACGAACCCCATTGAAATCAATGGGGACCCGAACTTTTAGGCACAAAAATGGCTGTAGGAAAGTCCTGGAAAGCCCCAGAGGGCTGCAAAAGGAAGTAAAATGGGGGTAAGGGTAGGGCAAGTGCCCTACAAAAAAATGGGGACAGGGAAATAACTGTAAATATTTTTAAAAAAATAAAAACATAAAAAAAGCAAAAATGGAGGTGAATGTGGATCATCTTCAAACTGTGTCTGAAAAGTATTAATGAACGGTAGAAGCCATATAACTGTTCTAAAATCATCTTCAAACTAGGGCAAGTGCCCTACAAATAAATGGGGATAGGGAAAATAAATTAAAATCAAGTAAAATAAC
>BLSH010043214.1:622675-634541 GCA_018402905.1 Glandirana rugosa
ATTAACGGTACAAGAACTATAAGGCCTCATACACACGGGCGATTTATAATAAATAAGCAAAACGCCAGGTCCGACGTTTTTTAAAAAATCAGCGTTTTTTGCGGCGTTTTGCATCGGCGTTAGCGAGCGTTAGTGAGCGTCGGCGTCAATAGGTGTTTTTTTTTAAAAAATCAGTCCTCTGCTATTTTTCAACCTAAAAACGCCGGCGTCAAAAAACGCTTGTTAAAGCCGGTACGGCGTTAGCAAGCGTTAGTGAGCGTTTTGCCAATTGGCGTCAAAAAACGCCATAACGATACAGCTACAGAACGCGATGGTCCCGCGTTCTAAAAACAGCTCACTAACGCCGACGCCCTCTACTGCTCACTAACGCCGGCGTTTTTAGAAGGCCATTGAATAACATGGAGAGCTGCAAAAAACGCCTACAAACGCCGGCGTGCAAAACGCCCGTGTGTATGAGGCCTTAGTAATTCAACCCCTAAATGTCTTCCTGCCAGGTAATGAGGCGGGCTCTGTCTGACTTGCTGAGGCTTCTAATGCACATTGTGAGAATCTCTCAGTGTGTAGTAAAAGAGTAATAAGAAATTTCAGTACAGATGAGGTTCCTGTACAACTGTCTGCTGGTAAGGCTGAAGTTTATCTTTAAGTGAAGCATAATACATTCCCAACCCGGAAGCGGCAGATCTTATTAGAATGTTTGAGATTTTGAAATGAGCACAAAAATTACCAGCTAAATGTTTCCTTATTCTTATTCTAAGTTACATTTTTTTCACAGGTCAAGAAATGGCTTTGAAAGTCATGAATAAAAGTAGAACCAGTCGGGAGTCTTTCTTCTGGGAGTTCAGCATTTCGTTCTTACTTTCTTCGCACCCCAACCTCATCGAATGCTGTGAGATCTTCACTACCACCACCAACTGCCTCATCTTTTCCCAGGAACTGGCACCTCTTGGTGATCTGTTCTCTCTCATTGTACCTTATGTAAGTACATTAAAGTGATACTAAAGTCTTTTTTTTTTTCCATTAAAAATAAAAAACATGCTATACTTACCTGCTCTGTAATGGTTTTGCACCAAGCAGCCCAGATCCGCCTCTTCTCGGGTCCTCCACCAGCACTGCTAGCCCCTCTCCTGTTAAAGTGCCTCCACAGCAAGCAGCTTGATAAGGGGGTCCCCAAGCCGAGCTGCAGCTCCCTGTTGTCCCACCCCATTTCTCTCCTTATTGGCTCACTGACTTCGACTGCAGCAGGAGCCAATGGTGCCGTTGTCTTAGCCAATGAGGAGGGGAGTCCTGGTATGAGGTGATAACAACAGTTAAACTTTCTTTCAGCTCTTTTAGGGAAATTTCCCTTCATTTCCTCTCCCAGAGATGCAACAGGAAGTGAGAGAAAGCTCTCTTGGTTGACACTAGTACAAGTTGTCTATGTTGGAAGATTTATACTTACCTTTTGTTCTGAAAACTCCAACATTTTGAATTTCCCATCACTTTGCTTCAATGATGGTGGTCACCAGGACAATTGATGAAAGTGGATATATGGCAATATAATTCATCCCTAGTCTAAAACTGTTAACTAAGATGTCTAAATAAAAATAAAAAAGTATATCTGTTTTTATTTTTATTTTCTCTTTTTAGGTGGGAATTCCAGAAGAATTGGTAAAGAGATGTGGTGTTCAGATCTCCAGTGCTCTCGCGTTCATAGCGGAGAAAGGTCTGGTTCACCTGGATGTGAAGCCAGACAATGTTTTAGTTTTTGACCAGTACTGCCATTTCATTAAACTCACGAACTTTGGCCTTGCTAAGGTCACGGGGACAGTGATTAGATCTGAGTGTGGCAGCAAACCCTACAGAGCTCCAGAGATGTATGAAATTGCCCCTCCAGATGGACTTGTTGTAGATGGCAGCCTTGATGTATGGGTGTTTGGTGTCGCCATCTATGTTTTGCTCACAGGGGAATTTCCATGGCAGGACACCCTCCCTGACGATGAAGAATTTTAAAGTTTTGTTGTCTGGCAGAAGAATTTTGAGGTGGATAATCCCCCTGAAGCATGGAGAGAGGTTCCCAAAGGGATACGAAGGATGTTTATTGATCTGTTGGCCATTGACTACACTAAAAGAAGTCAGAGTGCGGAAGTCCTGAAATACATGGGGGAAATATGGAAAGAAGAAACCCCAGAAAAGGATGAGGATCCCATGGAAAGCAGTTCTTCCAAACATTCTGATGACTCCTTGTGTGAACCTCCCTGTCTGAACAGTTCAAAGAGCAGCGTTTCCATCACAGCAACTCTGAGCTCCACGTCTTCCTTTTTGATTGTAGACACTTCTGGATCCCAATCAGAGCTGAAGCCAGAGAAGGACAAAATGGAAGAACCACTAATCATATATGATGAGGAGTTCTCTCTCCATGTTGGTGCAGAGGTAGATATCGAATGAAGGTGAATTGATGTCACTTCTGAAAGAACATCACATATGGTCAGTTTTCTCAGGTATGTGAATTTCTTGAGGGAATAAAGGGGTCACAAAATTCTATATGTATTTTGTGGTAGTTAACTCAACTTTTTATGACCATAACACATTAGCAGTTCTTTGTAGTATGCAGGCATTACTTTTTGCAGCACAATATTCACCACTGATTCCAATTTGACATTAAAGGCATGGCTTCTTTTTTCATTGCCTAGCTCTTAACATTTCCTAATTTAGAGGTATTGCCTCTTTTTTGTCACTAAATCCCTTTGTTCTCCTCAGTTGTCCCTTTTCTTCAGATCTAAAAAAAAAAAACCTCTAAACTATTGAAAGTATGGCTGGTGGGTGTTTTATCCCTGCATGGTTTGAGCTGTGTACCCCCCTTTCTGGTATGCTTAGCAGTTAGTTGTATTAAAGTGCAACTAGAATCAAAGAGACCGATACAAAAGTCCTTCTAGCTAACAATGGTAGCAGCATATGGTCTTAACGTTTTTCTATTAAATATTTGAATGGCTGACAGATTATTGTGCTTGGCAATGCCATATTTATTTTAAAGTGTTTAGTGTGGTCCATTTAGTGTTCTGTAGGTATTGCAGTGTTTTACTCATTGGAGCCGGAGTTAAATTTTTAACAATCTAGAACAGACAAGCCAGTGAAGGACGGTTATTTATTGGTTGATGTAGGTCTCTGTGCCTTTGTATATTTTCTTATCAACTAAAGTTGTCTATTCCAGAGCTATTTTATCTATTCCAAAAACACCCATATACAGCCAATGTCTGTAGTCTTCTTAATAGCTTTTCGTATATGAGTGTATCCTTATTTACTGCGGTATATTAATTTATTCTATATAGAGGTTGTCCTTTAGAGCTGACAACAGGCAGTTTATCACTATAACTTCTATTTTCATGTTTGTATTTCACAGATCATTTCTATATTTTTGCTCTAACAATCTTTCTTTACATTTTTTTAGATATGTCTGGACTATCCCCAGGGGTTGAACAAGACCCTGCCTGGTACATGGTTGGGTGTAACTTGTAAATATATGAGCAATTACTCCTCCTGTGCACTGGGTGGGGCTCTTGATTTTTCTCCGTACAGAAAAATGCATCTTGATCCTGCCAGAAATCCAGTGAGCACCTAATATCCTGTTTGAGCTAACAGCACTCTGCTGCACTGAAACTCCAACTAGTACTGTCAGGCAGCTTTAGAAGGATACGCTGTACTTTGGTATGTGGGAGGTGTGGCATGGGGGTGTTTGGCTCTCGTGGTATATGCGTTTGTAGTGAGTTCTCGCCAGCCAAGATCTCTGAGGGCATGACAGCCCATGTTTATTTAAAAGAAAGTTCAATAGGCAAACAGTAATCTTCCTTCGCAGGGGGTTCCAACACTGTTGTGTACTTCAGCCTCCTGCTACTGGCATATATGATAATCAGCCATCTTGGCTTACAAATGATATCTAGCTGTCCTGGCTGATAAACAATAGATAGCCCACCTGGCTAATAACTGTATTCAGCCCTCCTGGCTGATAAGCGATCAGCTGCTGCATGATCACGGGTCACCTCTGCCTTCTTGCAGACTTGGTTGACCAGACTGCCTCATGCAGCCTTAGACCCCTGGAGACCATCTGTCTCCCAGTGTTTGACACAGAAACCTGGTCCTGGCTCTCTTAACAGGCCCCCACCCAGCTGGATAATCAGTGTTCCAGTAGGTCCTAAAATCCAGACCCAGGACTGGGGATTTCATTCCACCCGTAGCGCTACGAAATCCCCGGGCTCCAGATCCCAAAATGGACTTTAAGAAATGAGGAAACTGAAAGGCCAGTTTCCTCCCAAATAGGCAAATCCCCTGGAGCCCCTCAACCTCCTGTGTCATCCTGCTGTTGGGGTACCACAGAAGATATATATTGGTAAGTCAACCACTTTTGTCTATAACTTGTACATATGAGTAGTTATTCCTCCTGTGCACTGGGTGGGGCTCTAGATTTTTCTCAATACAGAAAAATATCTCACAATCCTTCTAAAATTGTGAAAAAATTAGATCCTAAATTCCAGTTTAAGCTCACAGCCCCAAGGTTATTGTTGTCCTCATCCATTTTAACACCAAACAACTGTACGTGTAAATGCCACAATGAACGTACATAGGTACTTCTGGCTTTAAAGTGGTCGTGAACCCTTCCATATACCCAGTGCATTGACAAATTATTCGACATAAGTTGTATCTGTTTATATGCAGTCAGTGGCATCACTAAGGGGTAGCTGGGGGGGGAGGTGGGTCGCACCCGGGTGACACCAGCCAGAGGGGTGATACCGGGTAGGAGCTGTAGTGGGTGTCGTATCGCCCCCATCGTAAAGCGGTTATATTTTCCCCTGCTCTGTTTGCCAGAGAACTCGGTGGCACTGTGACAGGGGAGAGGTGAGCTGCGGGCTGTCTGTGTATCTCCCCCGTTCACCCCCTCCCCTTTCTCCTGTCAGCCAAACAGGGGAAGAGGGAGCAGCTCTAATCTGGTTCACCGCAACACCACCCAGCTTCCTGCCCCCGCTCTCTTTCCTTCCCCATTGACCACAGCAGAGGGCCAATCAGAAGACACTGGGAGAGCATCATGGGAAATGTAGTCCTGGAAGATTGGCAGCCCCAGTGTATGAACAGACAGCCCCCAACAGCACTCTGCTGGGGGGAGAGAGGGAGCCTGGAACCCAAGAAAAAGCAGAGGAATTGAGTGCTGCAGGAGAAGGAAAAAAGACTGGGGGAAGCCAGAGAGGGAGCCACACTGTACCCCTGTACCCACACCACCAGAGAGGGAGCCATGCTGTGCCTGTGCCACCAGAGAGAGAGCCACGCTGTGCCTGCACCACCAGAGAGCCATTCTGTTCCCGCACCACCAAAGGTGGAGAAAAACAAAGCTACTGCCAGGGTACAAACATGCTACACTACTGACCAGAGTTGGCCTGGGCGACCCAGAGTGAGCTAACGTCCAGCCGGAGGGATATCACTGCTACAGTTTTGCTGGGCCTGGTAAGAGGGCCTGTTGGCCATTATCCTGTTCCTAGGGACTGAGCCATTAGGAAGTGCCTTACCTGCTATCCTCTAAGCCTTATTGACCACCACAACGAGCTCCAACGCTGGGCCTTTGGCCCAAAAATAAGGGGGTTGGGGTGACACCATTTTTACCGCACCAGGTAACACCAACACTAGTGCCGACACTGTATGCAGTCTACTATTCTCTACAGTCATTCCAAGTCCAGAATTTAAAAAGCTTGTCTGGCCTGTCAGGAAAAAAGGGGGCAGAGAGCTTAAATTACACTTCAGAGCTTAGTGAGTTGAGCTCTGAGAGCTGATTGGAAGGAAGGGACGCACCCCCCTCCACACAGCACACAGGACTAGAGCTGAGGCTGTCAGTCACAGGCTGTGTGCTGGAGCTCCTTCCTGATCAACTTTTTTTTTCTCTTGGTGTCAGAAAAACTTGTCAGAAGTAACAGTGTAATGAGGCAGCATAAAGATTGAAGAGAAGTAGACACTATTGAATTATATACTTTATTCATATTGCATGTTTGAGTTTTGCAACCCCTGGAAGTTTGACGATGTTGGGCTACATAGTTGTGATGAAATTTCATACTTTGTGGTCACTTTCACTGACAGTAATAACAAATGTTGACCACAGAACAATGTGCTGTATTTTCTTTATTCTAACATTGTTCACCTATAGTGCACAAATAACAATGTTACTCTACAGCTGTGAAAGAAATAACGTCAGTACACAACAATGTTATAACTATTTACAAATGTTCGTGCTGTCATGGAACCTCTCCTTCTGGGCACATGAAATGGTCTGCAATTTTATATCGCATGGGAATATCCGAGCTGTTTGGTCACAGTCCTGAGTGATGAAGAGGACGAGATGCATTTGCCCTCTGTACAACAATTATGCCCTCCTTGTCCCGAAGGGTGTTGTGCAGAACACGGCATGTTTGGATAACTAAATCTGTGTTAATCAGGCTAAGTTGCATCAGCAATATGGAATATACACCATTTACCTGTTAAGATGCCAAACAGGCGCCTTGCTTGACTAAGAAGGTAGTTTAAAAATGTCTTTTTTTGCAGTAAGGTCGTGCTTGACGGTAAGGCCTTAGCAGGTTGCAAAAGTGCAAAAGCCTCATTGGCTACGAGTACATGAGGCATATCTGGCCCTGAAGTTCGAAGCAGAAATGGGTCTGCTGGTAAATTTAAGAAGAAGTATGACCTGGGCTCATTTGGCCATACTTCTATGGGTC
Organism: Glandirana rugosa; assembly: GCA_018402905.1. Lineage (NCBI taxonomy): Eukaryota > Metazoa > Chordata > Amphibia > Anura > Ranidae > Glandirana > Glandirana rugosa. The sequence continues at coordinate 629,398 of BLSH010043214.1, forward strand.
ACAGGACTGCAATCCATTTTGCACTACTGTGACCCGTTTTTTAGTCCGCTCTCTGCTGACGTCACAGGAGTCGGGGCAGGCACCGCGTCATCACGACTTCAAGAGTCGGGATCCGCCAGGTGCCTGGACCGACAGCCATCTCAGCCACTCAGCGAGCCGCTGAGAGCCTGAGACAGCCGATCCCCACCCCTGCTCAGCACTCCAGTGAGCATGAAGGAGCAGAGAGGAGAGCTGCTGATTGACAGCCAGCAGCTCTTCTCTCTGGGATCTGTGAGAACCGAGCCATCGGCGGTGTTTGATGGCTCGGTTTTCAGTGTAGAAGCACCGGGGGACAGATGCAGTATCTCAGTGATGCTGCATTCATCTAGGTAAGTAAAAATCTGAAATTTAAAAAAAAAAAAATCTTCTCTTTTAAAGTGTCCCTCAAGCAGTCTTCTACCCATTGTGGATTCCCTGAAAACTCTAGATTATCGATCTGTGCCTCAATGTCAACTGCTATGAATCTGTAGTTGCTGTTGCAGATTGCCATGACGGCCAAGGAAAAAATATTTTTAGAATTAAAACATGTGGACCCTGATCCAGGAGACATTTGAATGTGTTTTTTTGTTGGTCTTCAAAATCCATTGGCTAATTCCTACCACATACACATATCTGGAACAGGCATTTCAGTACCAAGCTCCTCCCATTTCACTTGACATGTGTCATGTACAACATCAAATGCCTCAAATAAAGTCAATAGTTGCAGCATTAGCAGTGCTCCTCCGGTGTAATAACACTGCATACTTTCAGCCTGTTCAATTTGGACTCCACCGCTGTGAGTATATACAGTAAGTGACTAGAGTCGTTCTAACAGCTCTGATCTCCAGGCTGCTGTTATGATGGATTAACTCCAAAAGTACCGTCACCGCACCTTATGAGATCCGCTCCCCATAGGTATTATGACTTACCAGATTCCCAAACAAATGCACCTTAAATCATTGGAGTCTTTCTCTGGGAAGCCCCTCAATATGTCCAATCCTTCCCCAGTAATTGTCTCTGGGAAGCCCCTCAATATGTCCAATCCTTCTCCAGTAATTGTCTCTGGGAAGCCCCTCAATGTGTCCAATCCTTCTCCAGTAATTGTCTCTGGGAAGTCCCTCAATGTGTCCAATCCTTCTCCAGTAATTGTCTCTGGGAAATCCCTCAATGTGTCCAATCCTTCTCCAGTAACTGTCTCTGGGAAGCCCCTCAATATGTCCAATCCTTCTCCAGTAATTGTCTCTGGGAAATCCCTCAATGTGTCCAATCCTTCTCCAGTAATTGTCTCTGGGAAGTCCCTAAATGTGTCCAATCCTTCTCCAGTAATTGTCTCTGGGAAGTCCCTCAATGTGTCTAATCCTTCTCCAGTAATGGTCTCTGGGAAGCCCCTCAATGTGTCCAATCCTTCTCCAGTAATTGTCTCTGGGAAGTCCCTCAATGTGTCTAATCCTTCTCCAGTAATTGTCTCTGGGAAGTCCCTCAATGTGTCTAATCCTTCTCCAGTAATTGTCTCTGGGAAGCCCCTCAATATGTCTAATCCTTCTCCAGTAATTGTCTCTGGGAAGTCCCTCAATGTGTCCAATCCTTCTCCAGTAATGGTCTCTGGGAAGCCCCTCAATATGTCCAATCCGTCTCTGGGAAGCCCCCTCAATATGTCCAATCCTTCTCCAGTAATTGTCTCTCTCATGCTATAAAGAAAACCTACTCCATAGCGTAATCCTGTTACTGTTTTATTCCCCAATAAAACCCCCCTTTTAAAACTCGCTTACAAAAGTAATAATAAAGCATTGATAGTGTCTACGATCACTAAGCAGCACACTCTCACCACTCACTGGTATCCCTCGATCGTGGTGATTCCCTGGTTGAGTCACGAGCTGCTGTCAGTCTGGGTAGACGCTTGGTCACACTGTGACCCATTTTGTCATCACGACTTCATCAGAGGGCGTGGCCCGTCCTATTCATCGGCTAAGGCACCTGAGAGTTACCCCTTGGCGTTGCTCATGCCTGTGCTCAAGCCAGAGATCACCTCGGTCCGCTGCCTTCTACAAGTGTTATATGCAATTCCCGATATTATTGAGGTTCCCAGCAAAAAGTAATGGTTCAGAGAACAAAATGTCTGACCAGATGCTAAAAACTTAGGAAGAGTAGTAAGTAACCTGTTTTACGAAGATCCTTACAACAGAAGGATTTAACAGTGTATGTTCACGTGCGATGCCTCATCAGATGCCACAGATGCCATGTGAGATGCCACATCAATGACAGGTTTTTCATGTTTACTATGCACAGAAGGCACAACACCAAAAAAAAGACATTCCTCCCCCAAATTGCATACCAGAAGCAAGCATGCGTGCCCTGAAGGACTTGCAGTTCGGGGGGAAACCGCATTGCTAGACATAAAACATTTTTTCTGGCCATACATGTACTTACATTTTATTTTATTTTTTGCAGTGGCTGGCTGAATTTCAAACATTAGATTGACTATTGTAAAAAAAAAATATATATTAACCACGTTCATAGCAGTGAATTGGTTGCAGTTAGAGGTGGATTTTGAAAGCAGCATAGATTATTACCGGTGGGGGGTAGAGAAGAGTTATTCAGATGATGCAGACCCAAAGTGCAATACTTAATGCAAGACTAATACATCTTTGGAAATTTTTTGGAAGATTGGACACCCTAGGAAATTGTGTCCTATGTAGTTCTATGGAAGTGCTGGTTTGTGGTCTCTTCTGCTGCTATATTACTTGGCATGTCTTTATTTTTTGAAGACCAAGATGTCTGTAAAATGCCTTCATTGATGAGCATCATGTCCCCTAAAATTGAGATAACACGAATGTTGGTCATCTTCTCATAAATATTTTGGACAATCCATTTCTTTATTTCCCTTTCAGTTATTTCTTTCCGTAACAAGGAACAACAGCCAGAAGAGATGAAAGCGTTGAAATCTTTGATTCCCCTTACCACATTATTATGGACCAATGCTGCTAGATTGGTCCTTCCATGGAATCATACCAGTAGTCTATTCTTTCCAAATTGTATTTCAACACCATGCTGTGATATGTGTCTAAAGTGCCAGCTACAGAAATATGTCAGATGTGGAATGTCCTTCTGAATGCAAACACTGTCAGTACATCAAAGTCTGGGCTAGTTCCTAAAAAGACATGTTTATTTTCATTGTTAATGGGTGCAGGCAAACATGAATATTCCACGTCCCCAATTTACCACTGGTGTTAATTGGTAACATGATGCAATATTGACTCCCACTTTTCTTTGAAGAGTTTTTCTTTGTCTTTTGGAAGTGTGGCTACAAGTGGCGGCTGGTGTTTTTTTTTGGAGGGGGCAAACAATTGTCCCACCGCCACCCACGGGTCACGGACGGCAAACACACACCACCCCCCCCCCACCAGCACTGCCAGGAGGGTGGGTTGGCTTCCATCTCTGCAGCCCACTCTCTCTCAGGCGGGGAGGGGTGGCAGGCACAGTACACACATACACAGATAGAGTTTCCTGGTGGTGTGCATTTCCTAGCAGCAGAGGTGCAGTGAGGGAACAGAGGATGACAGCCGGTCTGCGCTTTCCCTCCTTCTTGGTAGACTACTAAGAGCAGCCAGGTGGACAGAGCCAACCCATGGCACGCCATCTTTCTTCTCCCTGCTCAGGCTGCTCTGCACATCAATGCCGGAGACTATACACTCATTGGCTACCGCCAGCACTCCCCACCACCTCCTCTGCTCCAACCACCACCACACAACTTGGGGTGGCCTCAGGGTGCAGTGCTCTGAGCCCACCTTTTTTTTAATCTAATTAGAGCTTCAGGCTCTTATCATGTGCTTCAAAATTGAAATCTATGCACCCGGCACCCTGCATGTAGATTAGGGGGCCGGATGCATGGATGGGGGGTGGCACTAATGCCCCTAATGAGCGGGTTGCCACTGATGGCTACACCAATAGAAATGATTCAAAACCGGAATAATCCATGGTACAATAGCATTGTATGTCTTTTCTGGAAAGCTGTAGCAGTTTTCTTTTCAAATTGCTCACAGGTTTCTTCACAGTAAGAGCTGTGAAAATGTGGAATAGACTCCCTCCAGGGTGGTTTTGGGCAGCACGGTTGATTGCTTTAAAAAAGGCCTGGATTATTTCCTTAATGTAAATAATATAACTGGGTACTAACATTTAGGCCTCATACACATGGACGTCAAGAAAAAAAATTGGCGTTTTTCGGCGTTAATGAGCGTCGGCATCAATAGGCGTTTTTTTTTTTTAAAAAAGCATTAAAAAGTGAGCATTTTGCAGCGTCGGCGTGTCAAAACGTTACAGCCTCAGAATGCGCTGGCTGTGGGTTCTAGTTTCAGCTCACTAACGCCGACGCCATCTACAGCTCAAAAACGTCAGCTTTTTTATGGGGCCATTGACTAACATGGAGAGCTGCAAAAAACGCCAGAAAACGCCGGCGCATGTGAGGCCTCCTAGGTAAAGTTGATCCAGGGTGAATCCGATTGCCTCTCGGGGGGATCAGGAAGGATTTTTTTCTGCCTCTATAGCAAATTGGATCATTGGCTTTGCTGTGGTTTTTTGCCTTCCTCTGGATCATCTGTGGGTGAAGGGTTGTATATGGGATTGTATGGTGTTATATATATATATATATATATACTTTTTTTTTTTGGGTTGAACTAGATGGACTTGTGTCTTTTTACAACCTGACTAACTATGTAACATAGTGCCATATATCAAATTGATGGTTTATGTTTTGATAAGGTGGCGTACTCATTCATTTACGTATTCCGGTGTGGCGATCTGTGCTTACAAAGTGAACTGCAAAGTTGTCATCCAAAATCCATATTTTTCCATTGATCTGACCTGAGTGATCTGAGTTACTTGCACTGCTTCAACATCTTTCCCTTGAATGTATGTCCATGAAGGTAAATTCAGCACTTTGCAGAGAAGTACTTCCTCTATTTGTTTGTTCCAATCTATGGCTGGAAACACAAATCTGCTAAGAAAGTTGTGTAAGGAAATTTTTCCAAAAATCTGAATATGGGGAAAAGAAAAACAACTCTTTAACTTTGATATAACTGGGCCCAGAAAGCATTATAGAACCAAAAATTAGAATGTTTCCTGCAGCAACA
>BLSH010043214.1:634551-651914 GCA_018402905.1 Glandirana rugosa
GACCGTGAAATCTGTGTATAGTGTCGTACCACAACTTTATGGTAAACCTTTCTTATCTTATAACCATACTAAGGTACCTTCCTGGTTAGATCGTCGTAACACGGTATTATTACACAATTCCCCTTAGATCCTTGTTGTTGGTCTTCTCTACTTTCACAACTTTAGATATAATTCCTTTCTTTCTTGACTTTCCCTTTCTTTACCTAACAGGTTTTATAAATACTCTTCTACAGGTTGTAAGTACAATAGAATTAAAATCCCCTGTACTAATCTCAACTCGCTTGGAGACCTTCAAGCCCAAGACGACCAGGTTCGTTGTCCGTGCGATCGTTCGGGTTCCGTCCGGACCCGGACTTTGTCCCGAAGTTCGGACGGACCAGCAGAACCCGAACTTCCAGAGGTTCGCTCAACTCTAATCATGTCCCCTAAAATTAAGATAACATGAATGTTGGACATCTTCTCATAAATATTTTGGACAATCCATTTCTTTCCCTTTCAGTTCTTTCTTTCCTTAATATAGATTTCAACACTTTCATCTCTTCTGGTTGTTGTTCCTAGATTCCCCTTAACACATTATTATGGCACAATGCTGCTAGATTGGTCCTTCCATGGAATCATACCAATATTCTATTCTTTCCAAATGGTATTTCAACACCATGCTGTGATATGTGTCTAAAGTGCCAGCTACAGAAATATGTCAGATGTGGAATGTCCTTCTGAATGCAAACACTGTCAGTACATCAAAGTCTGGGTTAGTTCCTAAAATCCAGAACACATTTTTATTTTCATTATTAATGGGTGCAGGCAAACATGAATATTCCACTTCCCCAATTTACCACTGGTGTTAAAGTGGTAGTAAACCCTCCTATAATTTTCAGCCAAGGAAGCTGCCATCTTGGCCTCTGTTTAATCTACAACTACCATGATGCTGCACATGTGATCAGCTATGACACCAGCCATTGGATGGTTTGACAGTTTGGTTTAGAGCAAAACCAATGAGAGTCTTACATTTCCGGCACGTGCCAGAAATATGACTGGTTTTTAACCTGTTAAATGCATGGGTTTACTACCGCTTTAATTGGTAACATGATGCAATATTGACTCCCACTTTTCCTTGAAGAGTTCTTTGCCTTTTGGAAGTGTGGCTACCAGTGGCGGCTGATGTGTTTTTTTTTTTTTTTTTGGAGGGGGCAAACAATCATCCCACCGCCACCCATGGGTCACGGACGGCAAACACACCCCACCCCCCCACCAGCACTGCCAGGAGGGTGGGCTGGCTTCCATCTCTGCAGCCCACTCTCTCTCAGGCGGGGAGGGGTGGCAGGCACAGTACACACACAGATACAGAGTTTCCTGGTGGTGTGCATTTCCTAGCAGCAGAGGTGCAGTGAGGGAACAGAGGATGACATCCGGTCTGCACTAGCCCTCCTTGGCAGATTACTGAGAGCAGCCAGGTGGACAGAGCCAACCCATGGCATGCCATATTTCTTCTCCCTGCTCAGGCTGCTCTGCACGTCAATGCCGGAGACTATACACTCATTGGCTACCGCCAGCACTCCCCACCACCTCCTCTGCTCCAACCACCACCACACATCACACAACTTGGGGTGGCCTCAGGGTGCAGTGCTCTGCGCCCTGAGCCCACCTTTTTTAAATCCAATTAGAGCTTCAGGCTCTTATCATGTGCTTCAAAATTGAAATCCATGCATCCGGCACCCTGCATGTAAATTAGGGGCAGGATGCATGGATAGGGGGGTGGCGCTAATGCCCCTAATGAGCGGGTTGCCACTGATGGCTACACCAATAGAAATGATTCAAAACAGGAATAATCCATGGTACAATAGCATTGCATGTCTTTTCTGGAAAGCTGTAGCAGTTTTCTTTTCAAATTGCTCACAGGTTTCTTCACATTTAGAGCTGTGAAAATGTGGAATAGACTCCCCCCAGAGGTGGTTTTAGACAGCACGGTTGATTGCTTTAAAAAAGGCCTGGATTCTTAACTTAATGTAAATAATATAACTGGGTACTAACATTTAGGCCTCATACACATGGACGTCAAGAAAAAAAATTGGCGTTTTTCGGCGTTAATGAGCGTCGGCGTCAATAGGCTTTTTTTTTAAAAAAAAGCATTAAAAAGTGAGCATTTTGCAGTGTCGGCGTGTCAAAACGTTACAGCCTCAGAACGCGCTGGCTGTGGGTTCTAGTTTCAGCTCACTAACGCCGACGCCCTCTACAGCTCAAAAACGTCAGCTTTTTTATGGGGCCATTGACTAACATGAAGAGCTGCAAAAAATGCCAGAAAACGCAGGCGCATGTGAGGCCTCCTAGGTAAAGTTGATCCAGGGTGAATCCGATTGCCTCTCGGGGGGATCAGGAAGGATTTTTTTCTGCCTCTATAGCAAATTGGATCATTGGCTTTGCTGTGGTTGTTTGCCTTCCTCTGGATCAACTGTGGGTGAAGGGTTGTATATGGGATTGTATGGTGTTATATATATATACTTTTTTTTTTGGGTTGAACTAAATGGACTTGTGTCTTTTTACAACCTGACTAACTATGTAACATCGTGCCATATATCAAATTGATGGTTTATGTTTTGATAAGGTGGCGTACTCATTCATTTACGTATTCCGGTGTGGCGATCTGTGCTTACAAAGTGAACTGCAAAGTTGTCATCCAAAATCCATATTTTTCCATTGATCTGACCTGAGTGATCTGAGTTACTTGCACTGCTTCAACATCTTTCCCTTGAATGTATGTCCATGAAGGTAAATTCAGCACTTTGCAGAGAAGTACTTCCTCTATTTGTTTGTTCCAATCTATGGCTGGAAACACAAATCTGCTAAGAAAGTTGTGTAAGGAAATTTTTCCAAAAATCTGAATATGGGGAAAAGAAAAACAACTCTTTAACTTTGATATAACTGGGCCCAGAAAGCATTATAGAACCAAAAATTAGAATGTTTCCTGCAGCAACATTTTTGATCTTGGATTGACTCTCCCAAAGTTCTGCATGATGCTGTAAGAAAAAAGTCGGTTAAACAATTACTAGGCTTCCAATTATTTGCTTTTCTAGTTTCTTTATTCTTCAAAAGCAATCTTCATGGGAACAACGCATAAGGAACAGTAACTTGTCCAGATGATTTTGTATAACAAAGAAAATGTGTTTCCTAATCTGTATTTCCATTGGAAGAGTAGTTTCTGCAGGGATTTCAAATTCATCTTCCTGAAGGCTTGTATCAAATTTGTCTGTTTCTTCTGATTCTGAACTGTGAACGTTTCGATCCTCATAGTATTTTAACTTTCTTTTGATGGATTTATCTTGCTGTCGTTAGTGGAATCCATTTAGTCTTAAACATTCATTGGAGTTGATAAAACAGATGATGAATGGAATGGTGTGGGCATATTTGTACTTGTGGAGTATTTAACCACTTCAGTACCAGGCACTTAGAACTCTTCCCGCCCAGACCAATTTTTAGCTTTCAGTGCTGTTGCATTTTGAATGAGAATTGCGTGGTCGTGCGACGATGTACCCAAACAAAATTGTTATCATTTTGTTAATACAAATAGAGCTTTCTTTTGGTGGTATTTGATCAGCTCTGTGGGTGGTATTTGATCAGCTCTGTGGTTTTTATTTTATGCGCTACAAAAAAAAAGCCATCTGATGAGGCTAGACTGATGGGCACTGATGAGGCAGTACAGATTGGCACTGATGAGTTTGCACTGATGATGGGGCACATATATGCGGCACTGATGGACGCTCATAGGCAGCACTGCTTGGTGGCACAGGTGGGCACATGTGGTTACTGATAGGTGGCACCGGTGCATATAGCACTGTTAGGGATGGCACTGGCAGGCATCATATGGGCACAGTGCCACCCCTACAGTGCACTGTATTGCCCTTACCTGGTGGTCTATTGGGGGCTCCCTGGTGGTCCTGGGCGGCCTCCTCATGGTGTCCCGGGGGGACTCCCTTGTGGTCCTGGTCGGCTCCCTGGTGGTCCAGTGGGGTGATCCTGAGGGGGCTGAGCTGTTAAACGTTCAGCGCAGCCACCCCCCCCCATCAGGAGAGCAGCCAATCTCTCCACTGCTCAGGTCTGCAGACCTGAGCAGAGGAAAAGCCGATAAATTGTTCTTCCTATTTACACTGTGATCAGCTGTGATTGGTCATGGTAAAAGGCTCTTACCTCGGTCGGTAATGCAGTGGGTCAGACTGACCCATGGCACCACAGATCGCAGATTATCCCGAGGACGTCAATAGATGTCCAGTCAGGATAATGAACCCCCCCCCCCCGCCCGGCTGTCATTTGTCAATAGGGCGGACGGGAAGTGGTTAAAGTACAGATGTTCCATGTACGAAAAGATGACATTTCTGTGTTGGTGTCCAGTGTTGACTGAGATGTTAAAAGGTAATGAGATTATATATAACAGGGATCCCCAAACTACGGCCCTCCATGAGGCATTGTAAAAATCTGACATTCACAGACATGACTGGGCATGATGGGAATTATGATTCCTGAACAACTGGAGGGCCATAGTTTGGAGACCCCGGTATATAGGAGTGGTCAAACTGAACTTTCCAGCAGAATTGCCTGTGAAAAATCAAATTCTTCAGTTTTGTGTACTAACGTCTGCGGTTGCCGATAACTTGCGATGATTTGATCGGTGACCTTCACATCGACAAATCATTTAATGTAACAATGTAGCTTGTGCCACTTCCCCTCTGATAGACAGTGTTCTTCCTCTGTTGGCTAATTGCCTTTCCCATGTGTGACAGGTACTCTGGTGACAGGTACTCTGGTGACAGGTACTCTGGTGACAGGTACTCCAGATGGGGTGACGGGTACTTTGGTGACAGGTACTCTGGTGACAGGTACCCCAGATGGGGAGACAGGTACTCCAGATGAGCTCACAGACAAGTACTCTGATGGGCTGGTAATGACAAGTATTCTTTTATTCAGGGGGCAATCAGGCACAGTAATCCCACAGTAGGTTTGTGACTCAGTTTTGAAGCTCTCCTCCTCACACTGGAACAACGGTGTGTGAGGAGAAGTGCCTGGTAACAGCAAGTTACCGGCGCTTTGTTGACATTTGTGACCGGCTGTGATTGGACACAGCCGGTCACGTGGTAAAGAGCCAATTTAATTGGCTCTTTACCCTGATCCTGGTTGGGCTTTGTCCGAGGGACAAGCCGCAACCCCGATTGCCGCGCTCCCTGGGGGCGCGCACGAGCGGAGTGCACGGGGGAATGCAGCTGCATATGAAATAACCGGCTGTGATAGGACACAACCGGTCATGTGGTAAAGAGCCAAATTTATTGGCTCTTTACCCCGATCGGGGATGGGCTGAGTCCCGAGGGACACGCCCAATCCCCGATCGCTGCGATGCGGGCCTCTGGGGAACATAATATGACGTCCACGCAGGATTACTATTACTATACGCCGGTAAGGAAAGGGTTAAATGGGTATCAGTCAGTTAGGTTCTTAACTTGTTCTTTATGAGTTTCATTGTTGAGAAGAGCTGCTCATATTTGTAAGAATTTACAAACATAGATGCCATTATTTTATTTTTTTTTTTTTTGCATAATCCACTAAATTGGTGTATTTCCCTGATTTCCATGACATATTTCCTGAAGAAATCCAGAATAGATACACCCTCTGCATGCAATTTGGATCTTAACCACTTCCTTACTAGGCACATAAACCCAGACCAATTTTCATCGCTGTCGCTCTTTGGGTACAACGTCGCATGACCGCGCAATTGTCATTCAAACAAAATTGGAGTCCTTTTGTTCCCACAAATAGAGCTTTCTTTTGGTGGTTTTTATTTTTTGCGCTATAAACAAATAAAGAGCGACAATTTTGAAAAAAAGAACAATATTTTTTACCGTTTTGCTATAATAAATATCCAAAAATAAAAGACAAATGTATTCATCAGTTTAAACCAATATATATTCTTCTACATATTTTTGGTAAAAAAAAATCGCAATCGGCGTATATTGATTGGGTTGCGCAAAAGTTATAGCGCCTACAAATGGACATTGGTTTATGGCGTTTTATTATTTATTTATTTTTTTTTACTGGTAATGATGATCTGTGATTTTTATCGGGACTGCGATATTGCGGCGGACATGTCGGACGTTTTTGACACTTTTTTTGGACCAATGACATTTATACAGAGTTCAGATCTAAAAATAGACACGGATTACTGTATAAATGTCATTGGCAGGGAAGGGGTTAACCTTAAGGGGCAGTGAAGGGGCTAAATGTGTTCCCTGGGTGTGTTCTAACTGTGGGGGGGGGGGGGCGGGGTTGACAGGGGCATGACAGATCTAACTGATCCCAGTGACAGGGATCAGTAGATCTGGGACCCCCCCCCCTCACAGAACAGGCTTACACCGGCGGTTCCCCTTTCTGGCTCTCTGTGAGCAGATCGTGGGTCTCTGGTGGACATTGGGTCTGTCCGTCCCGCGGGCATGCTCTTGCGACATAAGCCCAGCATGAGCCAAAGGGGAGGACGTCTATGGGTCTCCCGGCATTTTAGAATCGAGCTGTGTCCGTCAATTGGCTATGGCACGGATCTCAACAGGTTAATAAATCTCTGCATTGCAATTCAATAAGCTCCATTTGAACATTGTCTGGCTCTACGTCAAATGGAGTGGCAAACGGAGTGAAATCAAGTTTGTGTGAATGAAGGTCAGTGAAACGGGAGGAGAATTTGCTTCTTAATTCACGTATCACAGTTACAAACATGCTGGTGTCTGTTGGATTGGCCTGTTGTAGTTCAGGGAAATGAGAACAATTTGTTTTCTCAGGCTGACATTCCCACACAATTTTCTTTCAAAGGCGAAGAAGTATTCACACATCTTATTTGTAGCCCCCTGTTATTAAAAGTGGGGCTATGATTAGGGTTGCCACCTTTTCTTCAAGCCAAACCCGTACACGGCAATTTTTTTTTTTAAGGGTGAACGATGTGGACTCTGGTGTAAAGGGAAACGCTGATGTAAGGATGTTTCTGCTCACCAAAGCCCCCACTTTAGAGTTCCCAGCATTTTCCCTAAATCAGGGTTGCTAAAGCATCCCTTACATCAAAGTCCACAGGGCACCCCTTACATCTGAGTCTCCCTTACCTTAGTACTCGCTCGATCAGAGTCAGGAGAGGAAAGGAAGGGAGGGGGGAGGCTTCAGTCACAGACATTGGATGGTGAACTTACTCAGCTGAGGATGGAGGCTTAGGCATTGACACCTTTTATCCATAATGTATCTGCTGGCTGCTGAGATTCAAATTTCTGGCTCACCCATCCCTTTCCGGAGGCACAGACACAAGGGATTGGAGTGTGGGTGGGCAGACAGAGGGGTAAGGGTGGGAAAAGGAGGAGCAGATTGAGCCCTCTCTCCTCTCATGTCCTTGTATAGGGGTGGGGCCTGTGCGCACACCTATGTACTTAGTGGTTGTGGTACTTGGTTACTTGGGGAACTGCAGTCCATTCTGGATGTGTCCGGGTTTCAGGCAGTCTGAAACCCGGACACACGATTCTGGACGAAACTGGACTGTCCGGGTCAATCCTGCACAGGTGGCAACCCTAGCTATGATGTAAATTTTTAGTTTTTGGCTGAGCTGTAGACAGATCAGACTCATTGTACTGTATATAGTTTATCTAGTTTATCTGGTCTTGCCCTAATTTCAATAAGCTTGTGCATTTCTCACTTACCACAGGCCAGTATGAGAAATACAACTGAATTGAGTTATGAATAATTAATAATTCAGGGAAGGAGTATTTATTTGGGCTGGGCCATTTGCTCTCTCTTACCTGGGGGCCATCCAGGCCTGAGAATGTGTTGCTGTGAGCTCTGTGAGTAGGCCCAGAAGCCTGTCTGGGGCCTACTATTCCTGCGGTGGTCCTTAGGCTGTCTTGCCTGTGTGGGAGAAGCCAAGCCAAGCTGAGAAGATCCAGGGGAGCACCCTTGCTGGAGAGAGCCAGGATGAAAGCTGGTCTCTCAGGAGGGCCTGATGACTCGTTTGGAGGACGCACCTACATCTAAAGCTGTGCTTACAGTGTGCCGGATGGCTTAAAGGTTCTGACACTGTGAAGCTGGATCTATTCTACCAATCTAACCCTGTTGCAGTATCGCTGGGTCGGCTTAAAGCAGTTGTAGCGCCGTCCTAGTTTGGGTACTAGAGAGTGTATATAGTTTTTGGCTCTATCTGCTTACCAGAAGAGCTTACAGGTAAATGTATGTGCTGCCTGCTTATCAGAGAGCTTGATTTAAGTAAGTCTGCTCTATGTGCTCCGGTGCTGTTTCATATGGTCTGGAGATCTTTTACTCTGTTCAGTAGTATGGGTCCCTATTGGACAGAGGGGAAAAGCCTCAGCCAGTGACAGCAGGTGTATTTGGAGGTGGTTCTAACCAGCTAGCAGGGGAGTGGTGACCCACTGCATCTTGGGTGAACACCTTCATATAAAAGGGAGCACATGGGCTCAAGGTTAGGAGTCCCAGCTCACTCAAGCTTGAGGGGTGAGGTGTATGTTTAGCTCCTGGCTGCTAGGCCCGAGAGCCTATCCAGGAGGCTGCTGGCTGCTAGGCCTAGTTGAGGCCTATCCGGATGCTGAAGCTGCTACCCACAGTTCCATAGAAGCTGACAGAGCGAGGATTTCCTTGGATTCGGTCTGATACTGCAGTAGCAAACTGTTGCTTGGAGATTGGCAGAAAGGGCTACCGACTGTCCCAGAACATGGTGTGAGTACAGATCTGTGAGAGAATCCCTGAGACTGTGTGCTAGAATTTCCTCTGCCCTCATATCAGCTTAATTGGGTGTGCCAGCTAGAAAGGAGACACTGGAGAGTGTCTTGAAGAACTTCTGTCCTTACTGCTTAACAAGGGACCTGTTCTGCTAGAGTCAGCCTGCCATAAAGTACCTTGGTAGTCGGCTACATTGAGTTAGAAAGGAGACACTGGCTGTGTCTTGAAGAAACAAAGTCCCGCATGTCCTTTGTTGCTTAAAGATGGACTTGTTTCACTGGAGTCAGTCTGCTGTGTGGGGCCACTGACTGCCTGCTGTACAGAACCTAGGGAGAATTTGTCCTCAGTTACATTCAGTTACTTGGAGTATCCTATCTCTACCCTTCTCCTATCCAAGTTCTACAAATAAAGCATTGAAAATTCATCCCCTAGACTGGTCAGTGGAAGCAAGCAGGATTGTGTGTGCACCTGGCTGTGAGGAAATACCATAGTGACTGCCTGCAGGAATATTCATTGGGAGGCTCGGGAAATTATAAAGTTCATTAGCAGCTCCTTCGGGGGTACTGCTACACAGTGGTACTCAACTCCGGTCCTCAGGACCCACCAACAGGTCAGATTTTAAGTATTACCTTGGGGAGATGCAGACTAGAATACTGCAATCATTGAGCAGCAAATGATATCACCTGTCATGTATTTGAGTTATCCTGCAAACCGGGCCTGTTAGTGGGTCTCGAGGACCGGAGTTGAGAACCACTGGCTTAAAGGTTCTGATACTGTTATCCTATTCTACAATCTAAACTGTGATAACTAGCTCCTGGTTGTGAAGCCTGTGAGACAGGTCTATCCAGGAGTGCTCTGGCTGCTAGGTCTGTGAGAGAGTCTTGTCCAGAAATCCTGCTCGCTGCTAGGTCTGTGTGAGAGATCTATCCAGGTACACTAGATCTGAGAGAAAAAACATTGTGTTCTTTGGATTCAAGGAGTCTGTAAGTGATCTGCAAAAAAGGTATCTGAAACCTCCCCTAACCCTTTCTCCTATCACTGCTTTCAAGTTCTTCATTAAAGCATTGAAAAATATCTAAAGTGACTGGCGCCCAAATTATTGTCCTATGGCTCTTGTAGCCATGGATTCAGTCCTGAGAAGTGACGTATGTGCTCCCCATCCCTGGTAGTCACCCTTAGGCTCCTAGAAAATGGGGGTACCCGCTACACATGTATCAAAAGATTTATTCCCTGAAGCTGCAAGTTCAGGTTGTTTAAATGGGACGTTAAATCCACAAAAAAAGCCAGACATGAACATCGTTTGGGATCATGGAATTCTGAGGTAGCCACATTTTTACTTTCAAGGAATTGTGCTACTTCTTCCCACAGAGATTACACTCTTCCTAGCATAACACCTCGACTAAACCAGTGAACCTCACAGAAATAGAGCGGGTCCCCATATTCAGTCTCAGCTTCCAACAAAAGTTGCTGAAATTGATGATGATTTAACCCCTAAGACAAGATCAGATTTACTGCTTTCACCACGACATCCATCAAGTTCCTTCAAATGAGAAGACTTAGCACACAATGCTTCCTGGTGTATTATGCAGTGCATTTCTTGTATTTTATTTTTAAATCCTGAGGCTTCCATGTGCCTTTGAAGCAGAGCGACGATACCTTTCTTTTCCCCAACCATTGCCGGACGGTGCTCCATCAGTTGTCATGCATATCGGGTTTGATAGATCCAGGTCTGTGATACCCTTCAGCAATGCCTCAAGGATGTCTGCCCCAGTGGAATGAAAGAAGAAACAGCTGCACCTCACAAATGTCCAATGCCATTTATTCATCAAAGCACCAGTGGATACAGTGCAGGATACCAAAAACAGTCCAAGCTGACGCGTTTCACACTAACAGTAGTGCTTATTCATTGCAAGAATAAAGCAAACTGATCAATGCAAATATAACCACATCAACCTACCTCCCAGGTGTAACGGGGAGGAGAAGGAAGCATCAATCAGTAACTCATTGATTGCCTCAACGCAGAACGTGCCAAGACACCGGCAACGAGTGGAAAACCCCTCATAGGCTGCATTGAGAATCAAGCCAGAGTTCAATACCAACAAGATAGATTAATCAACATTGTGTAAAAAAAACACAACATAGTATGACAAAAACAAAATACTTATGATAGAATCAAAAAAAGGGGACTGAGAATAAGCGCTAGAAAATTTAAAAAATGACATAACATACAAAAGACGCCAAATTATCTGGACAATAGGGATATAGAAAAAAAACATCTAAACAGATATAAATAAGGAATCTCTTCAATCGATAAGTGAACAACTCCGAGCACACACCCAAAAACTGCCTAAAATCTCAATCTTTAGTTACATACACGCAGAGGTGTGCGCTGTAGAATATACACTAACCGATCGGCAGATGCAATAGTGAGAAATGACACTGATGTGTAATGGAACCCCAAAAAGTCTCCAACACCACATTAACCACTTCAGCCCCGGAAGGATTTCCCACTTTAGGACCAGAGAACTTATTGCGATTCGGCACTGCATCGCTTTAACTGACGATTGCGTGGTTGTGCGACGTTGTACCCAAACGAAATTTGCGTCCTTTTTTCCCCCACAAATAGAGCTTTCTTTTGGTGGTATTTGATCCCCTTTGCATCATTTCTGATCACCGCTATAAACAAAAGAGCGACAATTTTGCAAAAAAAAACCACAATTTTTTCTTAGTTTTTGCTAAAATATGAATCCAAAAAATTCTAAAAAAAATTTTATTTTTTTTTAATTGGGTTTGGCCGATTTATAGTCCAACATATTTTTGTTAAAAGAAAAATCACAATCGCCGTTTATTGATTGGTTTGCGCAAAAGTTGCCACATTTACGAATGATGAAAAATTAGTTTCTGGGGTTTTTATTTATTTTTTTTTTTACTAGTAATGGGGTTGATCTGCGTTTTTTTTTTTTTTTTTAAAGTGGTCCTGCGATATTGCGGTGGACATGTCGGACTATTTTGACACTTTTTTGGGACCATTGGCATTAATACAGCAATCAGTGCTATAAAAATGCACTGATTACTGTGTAAATGCCATTGGCACTGAAGGGGGCACTCTAAGTGTTAACTGTGTTCCCTGGACGTGTTCTAACTGTATTGGGGCTGGGCAGGCAGGAGAGGGGAGTGATCACAGCTTCCATATACAGGAAGCTTGTGATCACATCCCTTCCCCTCTATCAGAACGGAGATCCGTGTTTACATACACGGACCTCCGTTTTGTCACTGCGGGGGGGGGCATCGCGGGTAGCCGGCCGCGATTGATTCCGCCCTACCCGTTCCCTGGCCCCCCTAGAACACAGCGAGGGTGCACATTCACAATGCTAATTATCACAGCCGCCATTAGGTGACGGCGGTTTGCGATGACTAACCATTTTGCCGCCGTCACGCTGGGGAAGGCAGTCGGCAAGTGGTTAAGGGCAAGAATCGGCAACTCACTGAAATCCTGCCTATAGTAAATAGGGCCCTGGCAAATGTATAAATCACCGACCTGCATAGGTGGTGTGTGTTCCCCAAGATAAGACTATAGATGGACCACCATGGTCCAATGGATTCTTTCCCTTAATGTGGTGTTGAAGATTTCATACACATGGGAGATCTTTTGGGATCCTATTACACGTCGGACCATCCTCATTATCTGTATTCAAACCAACACCAATCTTAGTATTTTAGGTCCACCGGTCTACAGGTGGATAGTGCAGGGCTCCTGCACCAGCTGAAACCCCGATACTTTGTCCTTCTGGCTTTCTTTTGTGCGGGTGGTTAATTTGCTGGTGCTGTATTGGGCTGGCATTTCCAGCCCATCAGTATCGGCACTATCATTTCTCACGATTGCCGATCGGTTAGTGTATGTTCCACAGCACACACCTCTGCAGGTATGTAACTAAAGATTGAGATTCTAGGCAGCTTTTGGGTGTGCGCTTGGGGTGGTTCACTTATCGATTGAAGAGATTCCTTATTTATATCTGTTTAGATGGGGTTTTTTTTACCCCTATGCTTCATATTTTCTTCTATCGGCTTTGACACAGCATAGCTGGCAAGTGTATTTTTTGAGATTCTGCACTTTGTTTTGTGAATGACAAATGCTGTTTTTCTAGGCTCGATATAAGGGTTTTTTTTATATTCATCCTTCCTTGCTTGAACACTAAATTCACGAAATCTTGGATGTTTGGACTCATAGTGTCGCCTGAGGTTGAACTCCTTGTTCACAGCAACACCTGCATGGCAAATTAGGCGTATTGGCTTGCCGAGGTGTTCTGTGAAAAAACTTGAGTTAGACTTACCGGTAACTCATTTTCTGGGAAGTCTTCCAGGACAGCCTCTATGACCTTGGGCTCCTCCCCTCCGGACAGGAAACACATCCCCAATTTTAAATAAAAGGCAGTCCTCCAGGCCACATACCTCAGTATTACCAAGAACCACAGGAAGGCTCTGGAAGACAAAGCACAATTATTACAGCATGATAATAGCATATCACAAAAACCAATTGGGTGGGAATCCTGGCTGTCCTGGAAGACTTCCCAGAAAATGAGTTACCGGTAAGTCTAACTGAAGTTTTCTCAAGTCGTCTTCCAGGACAGCCTCTGAGACTATTCTCAAGAACTCACCATCTAGGGTGGGACCACCGCCTGGAGGAGTTTACGTCCAAACGTCTGATCCTTGCTTGTAAGCAGATCCAGGCGATAATGTCTCGCAAAGGTAGAGTAACTGGACCAAGTTGCCCCCTTGCATATCTGCTCAGGCGAAGCACCAGCTCTCTCTGCCCAGGATGCTGATACTGCACGGGTTGAGTGTGCGTTGACAAATGGAGGCGGGGTCCCCTGCCGGTTGTAACATTCACAAATAACAGATTTTATCCACCTAGCTAGGGTGGATTTGGATGCTTTAAGTCCCTTACGAGCACCCGCAAAAATAATAAATATGGATTCTGACTTCCTAAATTCTTTAGAAGCTTTAACATAATTCAACAAGCTTCTCTTAACGTCCAAGCTTTTGAACGACTCCCCCTTATTAGCAGGGGAGGGGTAAAACGTGGGTAAAACAATATCCTGCGATCTATGAAAGGAAGAAACAACCTTTGGCAGAAATGCAGGATCTGTTTTGAGAACTACCCTCTTTTCAAAAAAAAAGACAAAAATGGCTCTCTAATGGAGAGGGCCTGCAACTCACTTACCCTTCTTGCGGACATGATTGCTATCAAAAAATGTTTTTTAACGTTACCCATTTAATGGAGGACTTTTCCAGTGGTTCGAAAGGCTCTAGTATTAAGGCCTTAAGAACCAAAGACAGGTCCTAGGCTGGACAGGATTTAACTACCTGTGGTCTAGCTCTGGATAAGGCCCTGAAAAAGTCTGAAACAAAAACATTCTGTTGAAGAGGAGTCTGCAAGAATACACTGAGGGCTGAGGCCTGTACCTTTTAAGGTACTTACCGAGAGTCCCCTGACCAACCCCTCCTGGGAGAACTGCAAAATAGCAGGGATATCTGGAGAAACCTGGTTCCTATCTGCCAACCAAGAATTGAATTTCTTCCAAATCTTGGAATATATTGCCCTGGGGACTGGTTTGCAACAACTCACAAGGGTTTTAATCACCTCCTCAGAAAATCCCTGGGATCTTAAGATCTGTTCCTCAGAAGCCACGCTGACAGTATTAACGTCTTTATCTGGGGATGTGGCACTGGACCCTGCATCACCAGATCCTCCCTCCCGGGAAGGAGCAAGGGTGGAACTGTTGAGAGGCTTCTTAGAAGGGAGAACCACGACCTATTCGGCCAGAAGGGGAGCTACTGGGATGAGGCTGGTTCTTTCTGCCCTGAACTTCCAGAGAACTAGTGGAATTAACCTTGTTGGAGGAAAAGCATAAGCCAGGCTGAATCTCCAGGGAATAGTCAAGGTGTCTATGCCTATTGACTGATCCTCTGGATCCAGAGAACAGAACCTTTTGACTTTTCTGTTCTTTTGGGAGGTGAACAGGTCCACCTCCGGCATCCCCCATCTCTGGGTGATGGCTGCAAACCCCTCCTGGCTGAGAGCCCACTCGTCCTGATCTAGCCTCTGACGGCTGAGGAAATCTGCCAGTGAGTTCTGTGACCCTCTTAAGTGAATGGCTGATATTGAGCTTAACCCCTGTTCTGCCCATGCAAAAATCACGTTTGCAATCTCCTGGAGCCGTTGACTTCTTGTGCCCCCCTGCTTGATTATGTAAGCCGCCATGGTCACATTGTCTGAGCGAATCTGTAAGTGAGCTTTTTCTAGTTCTGTCTGAAAAGCGCTCACTGCTCCTCTGGACTGCTGACAGCTCTCTGATTGGAGGACCCCCTGGCTTCTGTCGAGGACCAGGACCCCTGTGCCAGTCTGTCCCCCAAATGCGCCCCCCAGCCAAGGTAACTGGCATCTGTAGTCAGAATCTTGGTCTGTGTAGTGGCCCAATCCAGGCCCTTGCTCAGGTTCTGCTGTGATCGCCACCATCAGAGGGATCTTTTGATCCTTGACAGAAGAAACACTTAGAATGGGAGCAGGGAGACCCTAGATACCCAAGACCTTAGCAGAAAGGCCTGTAATGGGCATTGGTGGAATCTCGACAAGGGTACTGCGGCAAAGCAGGATGTCATAAAGCCTACTACCCGTGAAATCTGCCTTAGGGAGACTGGTAGATTGTCTTGCAGCCTTGCTGACCTCTGGTCCATTTTCAGGATCTTTTCTCTTGGTAAAAAGATTTTTTGTTCTACCGAAGCTATCTCGTATCCCAGATATGATACCCTCTGGGAAGAGACTAGGCAAGACTTTTCTTGGTTGACTAGCCACCCCAGGGACCGGAGAAAGCTCTGAATCTCCCTCAGTTCTGCTGATAACTGGTGGGACAATTTCCCGATTACCTGCCGATTATTGCCTTCAATCTTAGTGACGTTAAGGCTTCTGCTAGGATTTTGGTAAAAATTCATGGTGCTGAAGCCAGACCGAAAGGAAGAGCCCGGCACTGAAAGTGACACACTCTTGCCCCCATCCTGACCGCAAACCTGAGATATGTTTGCGATGCTGGATGTATTGGCACGTGGAGATATGCATCTCGGAGGTCCAGCGTGGCCATGTAGCACTCCTGGAACACTATGTTCCTTACGGAAAAGATGGATTCCATCCTGATGTGCTTGTATTTTAAGGACTGGTTTAGGGGGTGCAGGTTTAGAATTAGACGGAACTTGCCTGAGGGTTTTCTTACCACAAATATATGCGAGTAAAAACCCTGACCCCGCTCGTCCCTGGGCACCTGCCGCAGTACCTTTTGAGCTAAGAGATCCCCTACCAGGAGGCTCAAAGCTTCTGCTTTTTCTGGACGGTGTTGTTACCAGTAATCTTACAGGGGGAATCGACTCGAACTCCAATCTGTAACCATTCTGGATCAAATCCAGAATGTATGCATTGGAGGAGATTGCTGCCCATTGTGGTAAGAACTTCCCCAGTCTTCCTCCCACTGGGAGACAGGAGTCTTTGACTCTTTGCGGGCTTCTGAGGAGGATTGAAGAGTATTCCTCCTCTACCTCTGCCCCGTCCAGTGCTTCTTTGGCGCACCTTCGCGAACACGGTGTCGCTTGCTGCCTTGGACCACGAAAGGGTCTCCGGTTAACCGGCTTTCTTTTGGTTTCCGGAAAGGCCTTCTTATCAGCCATGCACTCCAGCACCTCCTTCAGACCTGCACCCAACAGATGGTCTCCCGAAAAGGGAATGCTGTAAAGACGCAGCTTGGATGCTGAGTCCCCTGTCCAGGTCTTCAGCCAGATAGCACGTCTGGCTGAATTGACCAGGGCAGCTGATCTGGCAGCCATGTTTAACTGATTCTGCAGAAGCATCCGCCAGATACCCTACTACCTTGAATAGCAGCGGAAAAGACTTTAAAATCTGTTGCCTGGAAGTACCAGCCGATGGGTGTGTCTGGAGTTGTGTAAGCCAACTGTCTACATTTCTGGCTACACACGTTGCTGTGAGCGCTGGTTTAAGACTTAAACGAGGTAGATTCCCACGCTCTGCGTAGCAGGACATCTCCTCTCTTGTCCATCGGATCCTTTAGGGTTCACATATCATCAAACGCAAGGTCTGACTTCTTGGAAACTTTAGAAAGGGGTGCGTCCAAATTAGGAATCTTATTCCATGGTTTGGACGCAACCTCCTGAAAAAAACGGCTTCCTTTCTGGGTCCTGCCATTCTAGACTCATTACATCTTCCAGGGATTTGTGGACTGGAAACACTCTTGACTTTTTTGTCCGTGATCCTTCATACATCAGATCATGTTTGGACAATAGTACTTTCTCCTCTTCTATTTCAAGAGTATCATAAATAGCTTTTAGCAGGTCGTCTACATCTTCTAATGACAATTTGTATCTAGAGCCCCTCGAGGGTTCCGCATCCCCTCTCTCCTCTTCAGAGCCAGACTCCGCTCCTGAAGAGCCCTGGGATCTTGGATCCTCTTCAGGACTATCCTCCTCCCCCCTGGTGAGGATAGGCCTGACAGGGACTGTAGGGACCTGCATTTTTTTAATTAGACCTCTGAAGGATTAAAAGGTTGAGGCTAACTCATCCTTCACTG
>BLSH010043214.1:656559-672984 GCA_018402905.1 Glandirana rugosa
CGCATGTGTTACATGTTACACCCCCCTTTGCTACTTTGCCCCATGGAGAGAGGGAGACAGAGCAGGGAGCAGGAAGCTGAATGAGAACACACAGCAGTGCTGATAAGACAGTGGGAGCTTCCAGAGTTAGTTTTTCATAGTAACAAGCTGGTGACTGGTTGGTAAGACCCCCTAGCAACCAATCACCTGAACAGTTAACTCCAGAAGCTCCCGCTGTCTTATCAGCGCTGCTCTGTGTTTCTCCGGTGTTTTCATTCAGCTTCCTGCTCTGCTCCTTACTTTAAAACGTCCATGAATCCATCACATGCACTGACGGGCCGTACGCCGCTTAGGATCAAACCTCTACATACAAATATTGCCTCTGTGTACGCACTGTGTATATTTACTAAAGCTGCGTGATTAATCATTAAAAGATCACCATCTCGAAGCAACCCCCCTCACGACTGTGTAAACAGTGCAGGACAACTTAAGTCGCCTGACAAGTCCCGTTCCATGCAGTGCAATGGAACGGTTTTAATAGGAGTACCACAAGTTGCTCCGCGTTAGAAGTCAATGCAAGTCACCTGAAGTCTCCCAAAAGTAGTACAGGAACCTTTAGTCGCTTGCAAGCCAAGTTGAAGTTGCACTGAGTCGCCCCTGAAGTCGGATCGCCTATGTGTGAACCAGAGCTGTCAAAAAAAAAAAAAAAAAAAGCTAGAGAATGTTCTACATTCCTCAGCACTGGGAGATAGAGAAGATAAGAGATACATTGTAACATTTTGTCTTTTTTAGAATAGATCAAAGTGAACAACTTGAATCTGGTAGATGAAGTCAGTTTAACCACTTAAAGACCAAATATTTTTCTGACATTTTTGCTTACAAGATAATAATATTTTCTACTGGAAAATTACTTAAATCCCCAAACATACATGTATATTGCAGAGACCCCAGAGAATAAAATGGATGTTGTTGTAATATTTTATGTCACACGGTATTTGCACAGCAGTCTTTCAATTTTTTTCGAAAAAAAATACACCAAAATGAATTGTAAGAAACAAAACAAAGTTAGCCCATTTTTTTTGTATAATGTGAAAAGATTGTTACGCTGCGAGAATCCTGATCTTTATTTTAACCACTTGACAACTGGGCACTTAAACCCCTTAACAACCAGACCAATTTTCAGCTTTCAGTGCTCTCACATTTTGAATGACAATTACTCAGTCATGCTACACTGTACCCATATGAAATTTGTGTCCTTTTTTTCACACAAATAGAGCTTTCTTTTGGTGGTATTTAATCACCGCTGGGTTTTTTATTTTTTGCGCTAGAATTAAAAAAAAGACCGAAAATTTTGTTAAAAAATGATTATTTCTTCGTTTCTGTTATAAAATTTTGCAAGCTAGTAAGTTTTCTTCATAAATTTTGGCCAAAATTTATACTGCTACCTATCTTTGGGAAAAAAAAATGAGTGGATATTATTTGGTCTGTGTGAAAGTTATAGAGTCTACAAGCTATGGTGCCAATCACTGAATATTGATCACACCTCATATACTGATGGCCTATCTCATTTCCTGAGACCCTAACAAGCCAGGAAAGTACAAATACCCCCCAAATTACCCCTTCTTGGAAAGTAGAAATCCCAAAGCATTTAGTAATGGTTATGGTGAATTTTTTGAAGTTGTAATTTTTTCCCACAATTCTTTGCAAAATGATTTTTTTTCCCCCCAAAATTGTCTTATGTTAACGGCTTATTTCTCACACTCAGCATATGCATACCACCAATTACACCCCAAAACACATTCTACTACTCCTCCTGAGTATGGCAATACCACATGTGTGAGTCTTTTACACAGCCTGACCACATACAGAGGCCCAACATGCAGCAAGCACCGTCAGGCGTACTAGGAGCATAAATTACACACATAATTTGACTACCTCTTGCACTTTTGAAGGTCCTGGAGCACCAGGACAATGGAAACGCCCAAAAAATGACCCCATTTTGGAAATCAAACACCCCAACGTATAGTGTAGGAGGCATAATGAGTCTTTTGAACGGTTCATTTTTTCCACAAGTTTTTGGAAAATGTGGAAAGAAAATGAAAACGCATTTTTTTTTTTTTACACAAAGTTGTCCATTTATACAATATTTCTAACAAACAGCATGCATCTAGCAAAAATGACACCCCAAAATATATTCTGCTACTCCTCCCGAGTATGGCAATACCACATGTGTGACACTTTTAGATAGCCTGACCACATACAGAGGCCCAACATGCAGGGAGCACCGTCAGGTGTTCTAGGGGCATACATTTAGAATCTAATTTTACTATCTTTTACACTATTGTGAGGCACTGGGGTGGCACGGATGGGCACTGTAGTGGCATGGATGTGGTATGGATGAGCATGAATGAGGCACGGATGGATGGCTGGGTGAGCACGGATGGATGGCTGGGTGAGCACGGATGGATGGATGGGTGAGGATGGATGGGTGGGTGGTGGATGGATGGTGGGGGTGCATTGTGTCATCGCCCACAGCCCTGCAGCACCTCCTCTCTCCCCCCTCTCTCCTCTCCCAATGCACCGATCGGTGCGGAGAGGAGAGAGAAAAGCTGGCGGCTCGTTTACATGTGACTGCGCCGTCATTTGACGGCGCGATCACGTGGTAAAAGGCCGCTCTCAGCGGCCATTCACCGCGATCCGTGATCAGTCGCGTCCCCCGGATGTTCCCGTGTGCGCGCACCAATAGACTTCCTTCCAGAATTAAGCAATCGCCCTTTAGATGTCTTTTGTCTATAGGGCGGTTGTTAACTGGTTAAAGGGTATGTAAAGGCAGAAGGTGCATTTGATGCATTAAGATAAATAACTTTGTGTGTAGCAGCCCCCTAAACTCGCGTGAAAAAAATACCACTAAAATCAAGTGATTTCCAACGTTCCAATGTCCAACATGACACAGCCAAATATCTTCTGGAAATATATTCTGTGCAAAAGGGTTTAAAGCAAGTTAGTAATGATTTTTTCAGATTTCATATGTATAGCTGTAAAGCTGTAATTGTGACAAGTAACCAACCTTTCCAAGTATATGGACTTCACCAGCAAACAAAGCAGTGGAAAACACTGCACAAAGGTGGCGAACCGATTCCGGTTTGGAATGCCAAAATTCTGCACTGTGCTAAGTAGTATAAGAGGCGGCTAACACAAAAGGAAGCATAAGAAACCTAAATAGCATATGGATATAAAGTGTACAGTATATATTATTCAAACTAAAATGGTGATATGAGTAAACATAAAATGAAAGATTCATAAAATATATATGACGTTAATCACATCGAAACTTAAAAATGACACAGTCATTAAAGCATGGGAAGCTACATTTCAGCAAACCAAAAGTCTCTCACATCAAGCCTTAAAACTCATTCCATTTTCAGCCCTCAAGCTCATTTGCTTGACATCAATGCCAAATAGCCCACCCGATGCGTTTCGTCCAATGGGACGTTGTTCACTGGTTTTGTGGCACCACATCCATATTGTCTATTTACTTGTTTACATGGACTATGCTACGGTACTACATGTACCTACAGTATATTGGGATTACCTGCACATATGAATTAATTCGTCTCCTGGTCGCCAGCAGGAATCTGCCACATAGAGGACTTCTATAATGACAGATTATTCATTCCAAGAACTGCAGTTCAAGTACTATATTCCTCATCAAGAGTTTTACAAATAGCTTCAAATACGTCATGCAGAGATATATACATTGGTCGCAATCCAACCAAGTTGTGGGAATTCTGTGAACAATCTAGTCCCTCCCAAAAGGGGACCTCCCATCTCTATAAGATCCTAAACACCCCCCCCATTGGATCATGAACTCCCTGTGATGTGTAAATGGGAACACTCTTTCAACTTCTTGACCTCTGGCAATATCTGACACCAAGCTTCCTGTGACACTTTGCAGTTCTCCAAGTGCCTTACTTATTGGCAATCGGCCTGAAAAGTACTACACTCTAGGTACTATAAAAAGAAGTGAAGTGGCGCTCACTGAGTGAATAGTAATAAGTGTTAACTTCTAAAGGTAGATACCAAATGGACTGCCTATAGTAAAAAAAAAAAAAAAAAAAATCCAAAAAGAAATCCAATATATCCACCAAATAGATCAATCTCAAATAAGAAGAAATCCCATTTGCACAATATAGAAATAAAGAATAAAGTAAATGTGTTATCAAAAGTAACCACAAGATGTCACCAGTGCTCACACTCAGACTAATAACCAATGTAAATTAATGGGCAAAGTGCAAAAAATGTGCAAATATATGCAAAAAGATATTCGATCTTTAGACAGTTCCAAGTGAATAATAGTAAATGTCAGTATTGTAGAAAGGATAAATATTTCACTGATGAATCGGCCACAGATCACATCCACCTTATGTATGCAGGGAGAGAAAGGACGCAGCCCGCTGACTATCACCTCCACCCGTGGTGTGCCCTAGCCTCTCACCACCCAGGGTCTAGTGTCACCTTTTGTTGAAAGCAATAGTAGACTTCTGGTCAGGATGGGGATGGCAGTCACCGGACCAAGCTCACTTTCACCTTCTGAGTAGTTCACCCCAGCTCCTACAACACCTCCTCCACTCCACGGATCATAAACAACAAAGGGGGGACTCCATAGTGTAGTCAATTTAAAACAATAACATTTTATAAACGTAATGACTTACAGTTTAAAATGAGCAGCTTCCAATTGTAAACAATGGGTACATCCGGTCACGGCTGCAGACCAGAACTGACGTCGCCTGACTCCTTCCAACGCGTTGCGTCACTGGTCACGTGACTTTATCAAGGGCTGGAGTCAGGTGCACATCGCCAAGCTTATATATAATACTAATTGTAATGGGCGCCGCACCGCTGGTCATTTTAAGTCCTGGAAAGCAAGTAAT
Source organism: Glandirana rugosa (assembly GCA_018402905.1). Classification (NCBI taxonomy): domain Eukaryota; kingdom Metazoa; phylum Chordata; class Amphibia; order Anura; family Ranidae; genus Glandirana; species Glandirana rugosa. The sequence continues at coordinate 661,470 of BLSH010043214.1, forward strand.
TAGTCCCACACCTCTCACTACATAAAAGGTAGATTATACTTCTATAGATTAGATATGTGATCTGTGGCCGATTCATCTTGCTGATTTATCAGCGAAATATTTATCCTTTCTACAATCCTGCACTTTACTATTATTCACTTGGAACTGTCTAAAGATCAAGATTTTTGCATATTTTTGCACTCTATATGCTTGCACTTTGCAATTAATTTTTTTGCTGTACTTATTGTGGACTCTTAATTTATGAACTTTATGATATAGATTTTAAATGCACAAGATTTTTTGAAAAGCACAAGATTTGTTTTGCACTTTATATAGATTTTTTTAATCATATATATATATATATATATATATATATATATATATATATACACATATATATTTATTATATTTTTTTATTATTATTATAAACGATTGCAACATTTTGGCTCCTTTCACACCGGAGCCACCCGAGCGTTAACGGTAAAACACCGCTAATTTACGGTGCTTTACCGCTCATTATAGCGATGCTATTGCGCCACTATTCAGGCAGTGGTGGTGCGCTTTTAACCCCCCCACAAGGGGTTAAACAGGGGTTAAAAGTGCCGTTTTGCATCGCTTTTGAAGCGGTGTTCAGGTGCTTCGGGAGCGCTGCCCCATTGTTTTCAATGGGCAGGGGCGGTGTAGGAGGGGTGAATACACCGCTGCAAAGATGCATCTTGCACGACCTTTTTTTACTGTCCCGCAAGCACACCGCCCCAGTGTGGAAGCACTCTGGCTTTCACACTGGGGTGTATTGGGGGGGGTTGGTCAGGCGATTTTTAGTCGCTATTTTTAGCGCAAAAGTGCCTCAAAAACGCCTTGGTGTGAAAGAAGTCTTTGTGAAATGTATTTCTTTCCTATTGCACCAATACTTAGTTGCTGTTGGTAATTACACTGCATCTTTCTTAGTCATTTTGGGAAGTGATTGTCACATTACATGACTTCTTCCCATTACTTTACATCGGTTATTAATCTGAGTGTGAGCACTGGTGACATCTTGTGGTTACTTTTGATAACACATTTATTTTATTCTTTTTTTTTCTATTTTGTGCAAATGGGATTCCTTCTTATTTGAAATTGATCTATTTGGTGGATACGTAGGGTTGCCACCTGTCCGGGATTCATCCAGACAGTTTGGGCTTTGAATCTTGTGTCCGGGTTTCAGTCCTCCTGAAACCCGGACACAATATTCAGACAGGAATGTGGCTCAGAACAGGACCTGATAGGAGGGTGATGGGGCACTATGCACGTCGCATTACTATTCTCTTTGGAGTGCCCAAAGGTGTTCCAGGTATATTACAATTCTATAGTGTATGCTAAAAAAAAAAAAAAAATTTTTGCTGTGCACCACTAAAGTGCTCGTGTTTAGCTTGAAGAAAAAGTGATAACTGTGGATACGTTATAATTCTTTTTGGATTTTTTTACTATAGGCAGTCCATAAGTTTATACTTATAAAAAGGGATGAAGTGGCGCTCACTGAATAGTAATAATTTATCGGTTTATGGTTGTTAGGTTAACCCATTGTTGTTGGCGGCTCCTATGCTACTGATATATTTGGTTTGAGCATCAACATTATCACTAAATTTATCACACTTTTGATACTACACTCCAGAAAATCTATCCAAACTCCACTTACTGGAGGAATTGTGGAAATTTAGGAACTTCCTCACACATATGGTGGACTTCTACAATAATTTCTCTGTTCTGTAAATATGTACATGGAATGCTCAAGTCTATCATGGGAATATCTCCTAAGCTCACACCACAATTGGTCTTGCTGGGGATGGTGTTAAACGCTACTGTTAGACAGGTGAATTTGTTTGGTGACAGACTGGTCGGTAAGTTGAGCTTGGAATTCTGTGTTTTTTGTTTGTGGATGCCCCTCCATAGCTCCTTGCTGTAGTGGCCAGTTATAGGTGGTGGACAGTGACCTTTGTTTTGTATTGTATCTTTGGGCGCACACCAGGTGCACACCAGCCATTAGGCCAGGGCTGGGTGTCTGGTCCTGTACCTTTTTGGGGGGGATGGGCTCCTCCAGTCACCTGTCCTCCATCTATCCATTAAATTGCATGTGCTTCCATTGTGAAGCCTCTCATATATAGAGTTAGGACTGCAGTATACAGGGAGCCTTGACGAGGCCTGCAGCTTATGCATGCACTTGCAAATGTGTGTAACCAATCCCCTGCCTTTTAAACGCTACTGTTAGACAGGTGAATTTGTTTGGTGGCAGACTGGTCGGTAAGTTGAGCTTGGAATTCTGTGTTTTTTGTTTGGGGATGGTGTTAAGCCTCGTACACACGGGACGATGATCTTATACAACAGGTCGTACTAACGACCGTTGTATGTGCGATTAGAACAGTCGCACATACGACGGTCGTACAAGGGGAGTTGTATGAGCAGACTAGAAAACTTGGTCGTACCAACAAGCGGTCATACGACCGTTGTACCGTGTGTACAGAGCAGTTGGTACAACAAGTTGTATTGTGCAAAACACGCATGCTCAGAAGTCAGGAACGGCCGGATGCTAATTACATGCACCTGAACGTTCTTTCTGTGGTCGTACGATCGTGTAGTGCAGTCAGTAGAGGATTGTCCTCATCAACTCCAATCAATTGTTGCTCACATCTTTATAGTGGCCAGGCTTTCCCTTGCTCAGCATTGGAAATCCGCCACACCTCCGACTATCTCTCAAACGTATAGCAGTTTTACATCAATACTTCCAATCGGAGCATATGTTCCCCAAGGCTCACCTCAACATGCCCAAATTCCTCAAAAACTGGCAGCCCCGGATGACTGATTCTTAAAGTTCCCCACTTAATTAGGGAAAATATCTACTCTCTATATCTCATGTCAAAATAAGAATAGACAACAAGCTTAATAACCCAGCCTATTTCTTCCTATGTTTTCCATAACCTGTAGTATTGATACTAGAAACATAGTAACCGGCGCATATTTATTGAACTTATTGTGCATTTATAGAATATTTTTTTAGTTTATAGAAAATTTTTCTTGCATGTTCGATCTTGTCCGGATGGAAAATAATCGGATGTACTGTCATGATCGGCTCCCAAAAGTTCTATACTAACGATCCGATTATCGTACAATCGCTTTGAAGGAGATATTTTCTGTACGATTTTCTGATTGTGTGTATGGAGCTTAAAGCCTCGTACACACGGGACGACGATCGTACATACGATCATCTCAAATCGTATGTTGGATAATGTAACTTGCATACTGACTGCACTACATGATCGTACGACCACAGAAGAACGTTCAGGTGCATGTAATTAACATCCGCCCGTTCCTGACTTCTGAGCATGCGTGTTTTGCACAATACAACTTGTTGTACCAACTTCTCTGTACACACGATACAGCGGTCGTATGAGCGCTTGTTGGTACGACCAAGTTTTTTAGTCTGCTCACACAACTCCCCTTGTACAACTGGTGTATGTCGGCTGTTCTAATCGCGCATACGAACGATCGATTTCGCATGCAACGGTCGTTAATACGACCTGTTGTATACGATCATCGTCCCATGTGTACGAGGGCTTTACACAATCTTACATGTTTGATTTGGATACATTTTCGACAGTGTAGTCTCGTCTACCAACCACTCTGTCTCTTCATTCAAAACACTGCACATTACAGAGTTTGTAAGGCCCTACAGCAACTTCCAATGATCCATCATCTTCCTTAGTACATAACATTTGAACTTGGGAGGGAACAAAAAAAAAAAAACAGCCAGAATGGTCAAAAGATTATCAAGGCCAGACCAACAGGGCACGGCCAACATATGACCAACGGGGTCAAACTAGCAAAAGAATCCAGTAAAGCATAATGCCAAACGGCAACTTTTTTTAACCACTTCAGCCGCGGAAGGATTTCCCCCTTTAGGACCAGAGCCCTTTTTGCGATTCGGCACTGCGTCGCTTTAACTGAAAATTGCGCGGTCGTGGGACGTTGTACCCAAACGAAATTTGCGTCCTTTTTTTCCCACAAATAGAGCTTTCTTTTGGTGGTATTTGATCATCACTGCGTCATTTCTGATCGCCGCTATAAACAAAAGAAGAGCGACAATTTTGCAAAAAAAAAGCAAATTTCTTACTTTTTGCTAAAATACAAATCCAAAAAAAAAAAATATAAAATAAAATTTATTTTTTTTTCATCGGTTTTGGCCGATTTATATTCTTCCTCATATTTGTGATAAAAAAAAAATCGCAATCTGCATTTGATTGGTTTGCGCAAAAGTGGTCGCGTTTACAGACGATGAGAATTCATTTCTGGGGTTTTTATTTTTTTTTTAATTTTTTACTAGCAATGGCGGCGATTTTTAGCGATACTGCGATATTGCAGCGGACATGTCGGAACATTTTGACACTTTGTTGGGACCATTGGCATTTATACAGCGATCAGTGCTATAAAAATGCACTGATTACTGTGTAAATGCCATTGGCAGTGAAGGGGTTAACCTGCAGGGGGCGCTCTAAGGGTTAACTGTGTTCCCTGGGCGTGTTCTAACTTTATGGGGACTGCCCTAACTGGGGAAGGGAAGTGATCACAGCTTCCATGTAGAGGAAGGCTGTGATCACAGTCCTTCCCCCCCCCCCCCTCACAGAACGGAGGTCCGTGTTTACTTACACGGACCTCCGTTCTTTCACTCCGGGGGGGGGGGCATCGTGGGTGGCTCACTGTGCGCGATCTCGCAGCCGCTGTCAGATGACGGCGTTTTGCGCAGGAGAGCCACTCTGTCGCCATCAGATGCGGGTCGGCAAGTGGTTAAACAGCCAGAACGGCCATAAGATTGACAAGCCCAGACTAACAGGGCACCGCCAAACATATGACCTATGGGGTCAAATTATGAAAAAAACTGTTACTTACCAGTTACTCTACTTCCAGTAGTCTTCCAGAACAGCCCTTGAGAGATGGCGCTTCTCCCCTCGCCACAGGAAACACATTGCCATTTACATTCAAAAGGTGGTCCCTCAGGAAGATGGCCAGGCATAAGCAAGAACTGAAAAACATATTTAGAACAGGTAATATCAATAGGCAACTTCAAGGATGGGATTGTGCTGTCCTGGGAGACTACAGGAAATAGTTACCAGTAAGCCTAACTCTGGTTTTTCCCAGTCATCTTCCAGGACAGCCCTTGAGAGGATCCCCAAGTACTCACCAGATTGGGGGGCACAGCTTGGAAGACTTTCCTCCCAAATGCCTGATCCTGACTAGATAACAGGTCTAGACGGTAGTGCCTTGTAAAAATGGAAAAACCTGACCACCTTGCATATCTGCAACCGGGTGGCACCAGCCTTCCCTGCCTAGGAAGCTGAAAGAGCCCTTGTGGCATGTACTCTAATACCCTTTGGAGGTTCCCTATTTAGAACCCTGTAACCTTCAGTAATAGCCAACCTGATCCATCTAGTTAACATGACTTTAGAGGCCTGCTGACCCTTAGGTTTACTGGAAAATAAGACAAATGGTGCATCTGGCACTCAAAATTGTTTGGTAGCATCTAGATAGATGTTCGGAAATGCCTTATAGCCTAACATATGAAATTCCATTTCTTTGTTGTTTGCAGAGCTTTGACAAATGGTGGGTAGAATAATGTCCTGAGACCTATGAAATCAAGGTGCCACCTTAGGAACAAATCCAGGATCCTTTTTTAAGATGGCCCTATCTTGCAATATTTGGAGGAATGGGTCTGTAGTAGAGAGAGCCTGCATTTTGCTTACTCTGCGAGCTCAAGTGATGGCAACTAATAGAACAGAACAGTCTTAAGAGTGAGTAATCTTAACCACTTCAGCCCCGGAAGGATTTCCAGCTTTAGGACCGGAGCCCTTTTTGCGATTCGGCACTGCGTCTCTTTAACTGACAATTGTGCGGTCGTGCGACGTTGTACTCAAACGAAATTTGTACTTTTTGCTAAAATACAAATCCAAAAAAAAAAATCTAAAAAAACATTTTTTTTCACCGTTTTTGGACGATTTATATTCTTCCTCATATTTGCGATAAAAAAAAAATCGCATTGGGCGTTTATTGATTGCTTTGCGCGTTTACGGATGATGAGAATTAATTTTTGGGGTTTTTATTTTTTTTATTTTTTAATATTAATGGCGGCGATCTGCGATTTTTAGCGGTACTGCGATATTTCAGCAGACATGTCGGACCATTTTGACACTTTTTTGGGACCATTGGCATTTATACAGCGATCAGTGCTATAAAAATGCACTGATTACTGTGTAAATGCCATTGGCAGTGAAGGGGTTAACCTGCAGGGGGCGCTCTAAGGGTTAAGTATGTTCCCTGGGCGTGTTCTAACTGTGGGGGGACTGCCCTATCTGGGGAAGGGAAGTGGTCACAGCCTTCGTATACAGGAAGGCTGTGATCACAGCCCTTCCCCCTTCACAGAACGGAGGTCCGTGTTTACATACACGGACCTCCGTTCACTCCGGGGGGGCCATCGCGGGTAGCCGACGGCAATCGAAGCCGCCGCACCCGCTCCCTGGCCCTCCCCGAACACAGTGAGCGCGATCACGCGGCTGCCGTCATATGACGGCGATCCACGTTACAGAGCCACTTTGCCGCCGTCAATCGCCGATCGGCGGTCGGCAAGTGGTTAAGGAAGTTTCTATGATTGGTTCAAAGGGTGTCTTAAGAAAGGCTCTGAGAACAATAGATAGGTACCAGGTTTGAATCTTGTCTTTGAACCGGTCTGGATTTTGCTATAGCCCTGCAAACCCTGGCGATAAGGGGGTCTGCCCTGTAGAGATCTTTGTAAGTAGACATTTAAAGCTGCAATTTGTACTTTAATTGTCCTAAGCGGCAATCCTTGATTGACCCCCATATTGGAGAAATTACCGAGCCATCCATTTTTTTCCCCCCATATCTTGCCATAAATTGCTCTAGTGACCGGTTTGTGACTTTGGAGCAAGGTATGGATAAGCCTTTCAAATAAACCCTCGTTCTTTAAGACCTCTTCTTCCAAAACCATGCAGCTAGTTTTAGCGTGGCAGTTTTCTGATGTACCAGGGGTCCCTGAGAGAGAAGGTCCCTCCTGAGGGGTAGCATCGGGGGGGGGGGGCTGGTCTGTTTGAGTCGTGTTGCAAACCACGGTCTCTTGGGCCAGAAAAAGGTCACCAAGATTAATTGGGTCTTTTCTAGGAGAGATTTGGAAAGAACTCTCAGAATTAGGTACAGGGCTGGAAACGCAGGTCGAAGGTCCAGGGGTTTTGTAGCACATCCACTGCCAGGGGGTGAACCCCGGAGTATTGGAACTTTTGCAAGCTTTTTGGTTGAGAACAAATCCACCTCTGGGTCTCCCCAGTATGAAGCTGTTACTGAATACCTCCTGGGTGCACTGACAACTCCTGGTTGGAGACTTCCCATGCCCATGCTACCTTCCCATGCCATCTCTTCCCCTCCCGCCACAACAGCAGATAAACATAGTGTCCCTATATGTTTTATGTAATCATTATTGAACTGTAGACACATCCCATAATTATATATTATTATACCCCCTATATTCTGCTGTAATTCAGTATTAGAAATATTCTTCCTGCAGCTTTGAGATCTCAGTAACAGAATTCAGTGCTTGTAAGGTGTATGTGAGAACCTCAGTAGCCGCACCACAGAAAGAGCCGGGAGAGGCTGCTTCACATCGGCATGAGAAAAAAAAAAAATTAAAAAGTGCAGCGCTAACTTACTAACCAATGACACAATAATGGTGGAACCCTCTAATGCTTGGAAATCTCAATAAATGTCAATATTACCACAATACCAGTCTCTGTAATATGTAATGTCACATAGAATACATCACACTGAAAAAAGGAGATAAAAAATGACACTTTGCAGGGATGGTGGAAACCCCTCCTACAGATATTTGGCCGCACAGTTGACGGTGTCTACTGCTTATCAGTTCAGCCTCATCAGTGCCCATCAATGCAGCAGGGATCACAGGGAGGAATCTGGAGGATCACACAGAGCAGAGATCTCCCACTGTACAGCTGGTATATAAAACGCCGGCTACTGTCAAAGACCCACCTCCTGGACCTGTATTGGATCAGCGTGCTGTCTGTCATAGAAGCCGGTCCTGGAGGTGGGACTTTGACAGTGGCTGCCATTTCATATACCATGCTGTGTGTGATCCGGCTGGCTCTCCTCACGATTCTTGTGATCCCTGTGCAGCAGTAACAAATGGTGGCGGGCAACTGGTGGCTGGAGAGGGGGTGTCACGTACCTGGTGATGGAGTCTGGCTTATGCAGGGGGTACCTCTCTTGCGGCCCCGGTTCGTGGGTCCCTGGTAGTGCAGACAGGGAACTCAGGAGCACGGGGGGGGGCACGAGGGCTGGACAGTCACTGATGCAAGGTAGATGTCCGCTGGAGCTCGTGCAGGCAGAAGGGGCGTGAGGCAGACCGGGTCGGTAACTGGCGGGCGGTGCAGTACAAGGGTTCAGGCAGATGGATGGTCGGGTGCAGGCTGGGTCGGGAACGTTCAGGCAGCAAGGTACAAGGGAGCAGGCAGTAGAGTGGTCTTGAAGCCGGGGTCGGTGCAGGCAGAGTTCAGAGCAGGGTCAAAGCAGGCCGGGTCACAGGAACAGGTATCAGATCGTCAGGAAGCAAGGAACTCACACTAAACGCTGTAAAACGGACAGCATTTGCTACAGGAAGTTTAAATAAAGCTGCTGCTGCTCCAGGAAATAGAGGAAACCACAATCAAATGCAAGTAACCCTTAGCACAGTCTTTTCCTAACAGGGGGCTGGGAGCAGTGATAAGGCTTCGGGAGGTGCTGGCAGGGAGCAGGATGACACCACCTCCAATGGGCGGTACAGACTAATGGTCTAGGAGTCCCATCTGTCCACTACAGCAGTGGTTCTCAACCTCAGTCCTCAAATACCCCCAATGAGCCATGTTTTGGGAACTTCCCTTAGATAAAATGGTTCTTAACAATACCCTGTCATTGACATTGATTTAAAGCAGCTGTGCAAAGTTAAGGAAAACCTGAAAACATGGCTCGTCTGGGGGTACTTGAGGGCGAAGGTTGAGAACCACTGCACTACAACAAGCAGGGACAAAAGTACATCCCTGCTTGCTGGATAGAACTATAAATGGGATGTGCCAAGACCGGTGGCTGGGGATTAGGAGGAATAGTAGCCACTGGTCTTACTAACTGGAAATCATTGAACAGTAGTTATTAATGGGTAGAGCAACGTTCCCAGAAGGGATTATGCGGTGCAAGAGAGTAAAGTCAAAAGTACAGACTCGTTACATTAAGTATAAAAAGCAATGAAACTTTATTGTAGTACAACATCAATTTAAAAAAGGTACTGTATAGATACAATACAATAATAAAAGGCTGGTGATCCCAACATTTGAGGTAGAAATTACTCAGGTGGTGGTTAACCGAAAAATTAAACCACTTCAAAGAGGGGGCTTGACTTCACGATTGAGTGATTAATACATTTGTAAAGTTTTATGTGGGAGATGGACAAATGTTAATTTGTGTTTCGTTATTGTTACTTATTTTGTATTTATATTGTTTAAGCATACTATTGGTGGCGGTCTATCTGATCCCCTGAGGAAGCCTGTCAAGGCGAAACATGTTGGGATGATAATTTTTCGGTTAACCACCACCTGGGTAATTCCTACCTCAAATGTTGGGATCACCAGCCTTTTATTATTGTATTGTATCTATACAGTACCTTTTTTAAATTGATGTTGTACTACAATAAAGTTTCATTGCTTTTTATACTTAATGTAATGAGTCTGTACTTTTGACTTTACTCTCTTGAACCGCATAATCCCTTCTGGGAACGTTGCTCTACCCATTAATATATACTTTTGTGGGATGAGGTGCTTTAAAATATTGCAAGTGCACTCTGACTGCCAAGGGGACAATGCAACTTTAAATATTGAACATCAGTGTTTTTTTTTTTTTCATCATCAAGCTATTTCTGAGCTAAGAAGATGGATGGCATATTCAGTGAAGATAGGAGATCAGCAACAAGGACATGAAAAAAAGGTTTGCCTGGTTCTGGCATGACTCTGGAAATTGATCTCACACATGTATGAATGAACATAACTGACAGTAGACACAACGTGGCCATATACAAGTAGCGCCTCCCTGACCTCCAGAGGAGTGGTGGTGACCACCAGAGACAGAGAGGGCAGACATTTCACCTCAGGGTGCAGGTTGGTGGGTGGTGGACATTGTTGAGAGTAAAAAATTCACTTTTGGCCAGCATAAAAGTGACTGGCGCCCATTTTTCCACAAACAATTCAGGGAGAGAGGGTTAGGGTACAGGACACCCTGAGTCAAACCAGCAGACTCCTTTGACAAAAATAGAAAGGTATACAGCAGTACAGAAAAAGAGCTTTTAAGCTGTAACCAGCAATCTGTACTTTTGTAGTAGCAGCTGTCTCCTATAGCAACTGGAAAAGAACTGACAAGAAAGTGCAAGAATTGTTTGGATGAGGCCACATTGATGGTTTCCCAGGCTCTCCACAATTCCCTGATCTATAGTAGAGTAACTTCTGGTACTAAAGGTCTCCATCATTTCCTTCATGCTTCCAGAAGCTAAGCAGGTTCTTTCTGGCAGAGCCTCAAGCACATGGCTAGGCCTTAGGCCTATCCACACCAGAGCAAGGTCTAGGTGGGAGGACCCTGATCACTTGACCTCCCCAAATATACAGTCCCAGCATGCTCAATGACCATGAAACTCCTACTGATTGGTTGAGAGAAGTATACATACAGTTGCTAGAAAAAGTATGTGAACCCTTTGGAATTATATGAATTTCTGCACAAATTGATCATAAAATGTGATCTGATCTTCAGCTAAGTCACAACAATAGACAATCACAGTCTGCTTAAACTAATAACACACAAATAATTCAATAAAAACATGGTAACATTGAACACACCATGTAAACATTCACAGTGCAGGTGGAAAAAGTATGTGAACCATTGGATTTAATAACTGGTTGAACCTCCTTTGGCAGCAATAACTTCAACCAAACGTTTCATGTAGTTGCAAATCAGACGTGCACAACGGTCAGGAGTAATTCTTGACCATTCCTCTTTACAGAACTGTTTCAGTTCAGCAATATTCTTGGGATGTCTGGTGTGAATCGCTTTCTTGAGGTCACGCCACAGCATCTCAATCGGGTTGAGGTCAGGACTCTGACTGGGCCACTCCAGAAGGCGTATTTTCTTCTGTTTAAGCCATTCTGTTGTTGATTTACTTCTATGCTTTGGGTCGTTGTCCTGTTGCAACACCCATCTTCTGTTGAGCTTCAGCTGCTGGACAGATGGCCTTAAGTGCTCCTGAAAAATGTCTTGATAAACTTGGGAATTCATTTTTCCTTCGATGATAGCAATCCGTCCAGGCCCTGACGCAGCAAAGCAGCCCCAAACCATGATGCCCCCACCACCATACTTCACAGTTGGGATGAAGTTTTGATGTTGGAGGCATCATGGTTTGGGGCTGCTTTGCTGCGTCAGG
>BLSH010043214.1:682998-693430 GCA_018402905.1 Glandirana rugosa
AGACACCGATTAAATTACGTGTATTCCGTAATTCACTCAAATTAATGGTGGAATTAGTCAGTCTCTTGGACACATTAAATATACACAAGCCCAAATTTCCCTACTCCACCGTTGGGATTGAAGTTGAGAAGACCCTTCCGACAGATGTTCGAAATCCTCACACAGATACCCTTACAAACTGGTAAGAAGGTTTTCACCTAAACACTTCAGTCCGTGACTGCACCTACTATTCCGGACTGATAATCAGAGACGGGATTAAGTAGGGTTTCCACAAGACAGTCCAACTCTAGTCCTGTCAGTTCAAGGAGGTGGGGTTTGAACGAGGGGGTTGTTTTTCAGGGGTTGGGCTTGGGCAAGGTCCATAAAGACATGGATGAGCAAGTTTGGGGTGGAGGAACTTGACTGTCCTGATCTCAACCTGACAGAACACCTTTGGGATGAATTAGGGCAGAGACTAATAGTCAGGCCTTATCATCCACGTCAGTGCCTGACTTCACAAATCCACTTTTGGAAGAATGGTCAAACATTCCCATAGACACACTCCTAAAGCTTGTAGACAGCCTTCCCAGAAGAGTTGAAGTTAGGGTTGCCACCTCATCCCTTTAAACCCGAACACATATAAATTACACAGGTTCTCTGACTGATTAAGGTGGTAATTAAACTCACTTAATGCCTTATGTGCATTAAATTAGCCACAGAACCTGTGTAATTCATATGTGTTCGGGTTTAAAAGGATGAGGTGGCAACCCTAGTGAAGCTGTTATAGCTGCAAAGGGTGGGCCAACTCAATATTGAACCCTACGGACGAAGACTTGGATGCCATTAAAGTTCATATGTATGTAAAGGCAGACGTCCCAATACTTTTGGCAATATAGTGTAGTTCTGGTAGATCTAAACTTGATTGTAGATGTAAGGGTCACAATACACATTACAATCTGACCATACAAAGTGGCAGAAATTTAGCGGCCTTCCACGCCAATGCATGATATCCATCAGCTGGTCTTCCACTCCATTGCATGATATCCATCAGCTGGTCTTCCGCTCCGTTGCATGATATCCATCAGCTGGTCTTCCATTCCATTGCTTTAAATCCATCAGCTGGTCCTCCACTCCATTGCATGGTATCCATCAGCTGGTCTTCCACTCTGTTGCATGATATCCATCAGCTGGTCTTCCATTCCATGATATCCATCGGCTGGTCTTCCACTCTGTTGCATGATATCCATCAGCTGGTCTTCCACTCTATTGCATGATATCCATCAGCTGGTCTTCCACTCTATTGCATGATATCCATCAGCTGGTCTTCCACTCCATTGCATGATATCCATCAGCTGGTCTTCCACTCCATTGCATGGTATCCATCAGCTGGTCTTCCACTCCATTGCATGATATCCATCAGCTGGTCTTCCACTCCGTTGCATGGTATCCATCAGCTGGTCTTCCACTCCGTTGCATGATATCCAGCAGCTGGTCTTCCACTCCGTTGCATGATATCCATCAGCTGGTCTTCCACTCTGTTGCATGATATCCATCAGCTGGTCTTCCACTCTGTTGCATGATATCCATCAGCTGGTCTTCCGCTCCGTTGCATGATATCCATCAGCTGGTCTTCCATTCCATTGCTTTAAATCCATCAGCTGGTCCTCCACTCCATTGCATGATATCCATCAGCTGGTCTTCCACTCCGTTGCATGGTATCCATCAGCTGGTCTTCCACTCCGTTGCATGATATCCATCAGCTGGTCTTCCACTCCGTTGCATGGTATCCATCAGCTGGTCTTCCACTCTGTTGCATGATATCCATCAGCTGGTCTTCCACTCCGTTGCATGATATCCATCAGCTGGTCTTCCACTCTGTTGCATGGTATCCATCAGCTGGTCTTCCACTCCATTGCATGATATCCATCAGCTGAGCAGCCAGGTGTCCCGGGAAACAATCAAAATTGCTCTGTAAAATGCCCAGGCCTCTGGTTCCAAAATCCCATCAGAACCCCTTGTAGACATGAGGACTCCTAACTTTCTCTAAGCCATTGTTCACCCCGGTGCAGCTTGTCATGTGATTTGACCGGTTCAAACCGCATGACAAGTTGCGCCCCATTGTCAGCTATGGAGCTATTCAGATTGGTGAGACGCTCACTGTGGTGTCGCGCCGATTTGAAAAAAAGATGTCCCTGCTGCACTCTTTTTGCCGATTTTCAGGTGCGGCTTACATAGACATCTGTGCATGAAGTCCCACAGATATCAGCCAAATTGCATATGAAGTTGCACCGAACTGAAGCTTTGAAATTGTGTGAAATCACGCAACTTCACTTGAAACCAAAGTCGGATTTGGTGTGAATGGGGGCTAAATTATATTTCTGCATGCTTGTCCAGGTCATTGATCCAGATGCAGCCAAGCAACTAGCATTTTTGGAAGAAGGCCAGCAATGCCAGCCATTGCAACAGGGAAACAATCCAAGAAATAGTACAGACAGGCTGGAAATGATGACCTGTTTTTGAAAATACTAATTGCCTGGCCACCACTGGCTGCACTACAGGGTTACAGAGCGTCACTGCGTCAGGGAAAGTGTACAACAGATTGCTATGGTGTATCTCTATAATACAACATAGTAACATATTGTATATTCATTGTAGAAATCTATTGTATACACAACACACGCAAACAGAATTGTGAGGCACTAACTTTCTTGCACTACACCAGCAATATTGTAACCCCCTATGAGGTCTAAAATAATGACCTATCCAATGATCAATAGGCTCTGTGATATAGTGTAGAAATACCCAACAAATAAAAAGTAAAGGAAAATAGTGGCGAAAAATACTACAATACATAAACACCCAGTGATAATGAAGTCCATATATGTGCATATATCAATCCGTGAAGAATCAAATGTTACTTCAGTAGTCACCACACCATGTGCAATACGAGTCACCCCTTCCCCATAGGATGTACACCCCACCATGTGCAATACGTGTCACCCCGTCCCCACAGGATGTACACTCACCATGTGCAATACGTCTCACCACTTCCCCATAGGAAGTACACTCACCAGCAATGACATCACTACCCCATAGGATGTACACTCACCATGTGCAATATGTGTCACCACTTCCCCACAGGATGTACACTCACCAAGTGCAATATGTGTCACCCCCTTCCCCATAGGATATACCCTCACCATGTGCAATACGAGTCACCCCGTCCCCATAGGATGTACACCACACCATGTGCAATATGTGTTACCACTTCCCCATAGGATGTACACCCCACCATGTGCAATACGAGTCACCCCTTCCCCATAGGATGTGCACTCACCATGTGCAATACATGTCACCCCTTCCCCATAGGATGTACACTCACCATGTGCAATACGTGTCACCCCTTCCCCATAGGATGTACACTCACCATGTGCAATACATGTCACCACTTCCCCATAGAATGTACACTCACCATGTGCAATACGTGTCACCCCTTCCTCATAGGTTGAAAACACTCACCATGTGCAATACGTGTCACCCCTTCCCCATAGGAAGTACACTCACCAGCAATGGCATCACTTCCCCATAGGATGTACACTCACCATGTGCAATATGTGTCACCCCTTCCCCATAGGATGTACACCACACCATGTGCAAT
Organism: Glandirana rugosa; assembly: GCA_018402905.1. Taxonomy (NCBI): domain Eukaryota; kingdom Metazoa; phylum Chordata; class Amphibia; order Anura; family Ranidae; genus Glandirana; species Glandirana rugosa. Next base: position 686,636 of record BLSH010043214.1, read on the forward strand.
ACGTGTCAACATTTCCCCATAGGTTTTACACTCACCATGTGCAATACATGTCACCCCTTCCACATAGGATGTACACGACACCATGTGCAATACGTGTCACCACTTCCCCATTGTATGTACACCACACCATATGCAATACATGTCACCCCTTCCCCATACGGTGTACGCTCACCAGCAATGACACCACTTCCCCATAGGATGTACACTCACCATGTGCAATATGTGTCACCCCTTCCCCATAGGATGTACACCACACCATGTGCAATATGAGTCACCACTTCCCCATAGGATGTACTCCACACCATGTGCAATACGTGTCAACATTTCTTCATAGGTTGTACACTCACCATGTGCAATACATGTCACCACTTCCCCATAGGATGTACACGACACCATGTGCAATATGTGTCACCACTTCCCCATTGTATGTACACCACACCATATGCAATACATGTCACCCCTTCCCCATACGGTGTACGCTCACCAGCAATGACACCACTTCCCCATAGGATGTACACTCACCATGTGCAATATGAGTCACCATTTCCCCATAGGATGTACTCCACACCATGTGCAATACGTGTCAACATTTCTTCATAGGTTGTACACTCACCATGTGCAATACGTGTCACCACTTCCCCATAGAATGTACACCACACCATGTGCAATAGGTGTCACCACTTCCCCATAGGATGTACACCACACCATGTGCAATGTGTCACCACTTCCCCATAGGATGTACACCACACCATGTGCAATACATGTCACCCCTTCCCCATAGGATGTACACTCACCATGTGCAATACATGTCACCCCTTCCCCATAGGATGTACACCACACCATGTGCAATACATGGCACCACTTCCCCATAGAATGTACACTCACCAGCAATGACATCACTTCCCCATAGGTTGTACACTCACCATGTGCAATATGTGTCACCCCTTCCACATAGGATGTACACCACACCATGTGCAATACGAGTCACCACTTCCCCATAGGATGTACACCACCCCATGTGCAATACTTCCCCATAAGTTGTACACCACACCATGTGCAATACGAGTCACCACTTCCCCATAGGATGTACACCACCCCATGTGCAATAAGTGTCAACACTTCCCCATAGGATGTACACTCACCATATGCAATACGTGTTACCACTTCCCCATAGAATGTACACCACACCATGTGCAAAACATATCACCCCTTCCCCATAGGATGTACACTCACACTCATGTACGGAAATAAGGATTTGTACCCCTCAGGATTGTGGATAATCCAACAATCTTCTTACAGATGAGTATATATCTCCTGTGTATATGAAAAGAAAATTAAATTCCAATAGTGCAATACACGTTTGTTAACCACTTGCCTACCGGCCACCGTCAAATGGCAGCGGAGCGGTGCAGCTCTCGTTCTGGGCGGACGTCATATGACGTCGCCCCTTTAAGCCAGGATTGCGCGCGACCAGGGACGTGCATCCCGGCGGCGGCGTGTCCCTGGGACACACCGCGTCACCGACGGGGGTGAACAGCCATTGGTCATGGCTGTTTACCATGTGATCGAAGTCACGGCTGATCACAAATGGTACGTCCCTCATTCGCACGGCGCAATCGCCGGTGGCGGCGTGTTCCCAGGGAACACTGCCTGTCACCGACACTGGTATCAGCCGCCCGTCGGCGGCTGTTACCTTGTGATTCTCTGTGATCTACTCGCAGCCAATCACATGTAATGTAAACAGAGCGGTAACTCACTGTTACTAGCTCTTCTCTCTTCACACAGTTTCCAGTGTGAGGAGAGAAGAGCTAGGATCAGTGAGCTACTGATCTGTAAAACACCAAACACGCACCTTGTCACTTCCCCCTGCCCCCACCCCCCCATGCACCTGTCACCCAACAGTCACCCCATCTGCCCCAATAAAGTGTACCTGTCATCATTAAGTGCACCTGTCACCCGTCACTGGCCGTGGCGTGTCACCCGTCACCCATTAGTGACCGTGGCGTGTCAACCGCCACACATCAGCGACCGTTGCCTGTCACCCATCACTGACCATGGCCTGTCACCCATCAGTGACCACTGCCAGTCACCCGTGGCCTGTCACCCATCATTGACCACCGCCAGTCATCCATCAGTGACCACCACCAGACACCCCTCACCCATCAGTGACCACCGCCAGTCACTCATCAATGCCACCACCAGACACCCGGCACCCATCGGTGACCACCGCCAGTCATCCATCACCTATCAGTGACCACCGCCAGTCACCTGTCACCCATCAGTGACCTCCACCCGTCACCCATCAGTGACCACCATCAGACACCCGTCACCTATCAGTGACCACCATCAGACACCCGTCACCTATCAGTGTCCATCGCCAATCACCTGTCAGTGACCGTCACACAAATGAGTAAACATCACCTATAAAAGTCTCACACATTTGCCATTGCCATACTCAGGGGGAGTAGTAGAATGTATTTTGGGGCGTAATTTTTGCTATGTGTTGGAAATATCATATAAATTGACAACTTGGTGTAAAAATAAAAGCGGTTTCATTTTTTTCCCACATTTTCCAAAAACTACTGGAAAAACATGACGTGTTCAAAAGACTCATTATGGCTCATAGATTATACAGTGGGGTGTTTTCTTTCCAAAATGGGGTCATTTTGTGGGCAATTCCATTGTCCTGGTGCTCCAGGACCTTCAAAAGTGTAATAGGGTGTTGAGAAATGAGATGTGAAATTTATGCTTTTAGAACGCCTGAAGGTGCTACTTCAATGTTGGGCCTTTGTATGTGGTCAGGCTGTGTAAAAGTCTCACACATGTGGTATCGCCATACTCAGGAGGAATAGCAGAATGTATTTTGGGGTGTCATTTTTGCTATGTACATGCTATGTGTTGGAAATATCTTATAAAATTGACAACTTTGTGTAAAAAAAAAAAAATGTGTTTTCATTTTTTTCCCACATTTTTCAAAAACTACTGGAAAAAAAATGAACCCTTCAAAAGACTCATTATGGCTCATAGATTATTCGTTGGGGTGTTTGCTTTCCAGAATGGGGTAATTTTGAGGGCAATCCCATTGTCCTGGTGCTCCAGGGCCTTCAAAAATGTCATAGGTCATCATGACATTAGATGTGCAATTTATGTCCCTAGAATACCTGACGGTGCTCCCTGCATGTTGAGCCTCTGTATGTGGCCAGGCTGTGAAAAAGTCAGACATGTGGTATCGCCATACTCAGAAGTAGTAGTAGAATGTGTTTTGGGGTGTAATCTGTGGTATGCATATGCTGGGTGTTGAAATAACCTGTTACAATAACAATTTTGTGAAAAAAGAAAATAAAAATCTTCATTGTGCAAAGAATTGTGGGAAAAAAATTACAACGTCAAAAAATTCACCATGCCTCTTACTAAATACCTTGGAGTGTCTACTTTCCAAAAAGGGGTCATTTGGGGGGTATTTGTGCTTTCCTGGCTTGTTAGGGTCACAATAAATGAGATAGACCGTCAGTATATCAGGTGTGATCTATTTTCCTGTAGGAGCATACAGTGCGGAAAATTCCCTCCATACATTTTCTATAGGATTAAGGTCTGGAGACTGGCTAGGTCACTTCATGACCTTTATGTACTTAATCTTAAACCACTCCTTTGTTGCCTTGGCGTTATGTTTTTGGTCATTGTCATGCTGGAAGACCCATCTTCAGTGTTCTGGCTGAGGGAAGCAGGTTCTCACCCAAGATTTTACAATACATGGGCCCCATCCATTGGCCCCTCAATGCGGGAAAATCGGTCTGTACCTTTAGCAGAGAAAAGGCCCGAAAGCAGCATGTTTCCACCTCCATGCTTGACTGTAGGGATGGTGTTCTTAGGGTCAAAGTCAGCAGGGATGGTGGTCTTAGGGTCATAGTCAGCATTTTTCTTCCTCCAAACAAGGCAAGTCCTCCTCTTCCTTAGGAAGGCACATGTACAGTCATGTCAATGAACATCTAAATGATTCAGAGAGTGCGGTGGTCAGATGAAACTATAATTGAGCTCTTTGGCATTAACTCAACACACCATGTTTGGATGCATCACTCTCATCCATTCACAGAGTATGATCATTGTTATAGCCAATCAGAGACTATCACAAAGATCAAGTGACCCAGAATCGGCTGCTCTGGGTCCCAATCCTTAGGCCTCATACACACGGACGTTTTTTGACGCCGGCGTTTTCTGGCGTTTTTTGCAGCTCTCCATGTTAGTCAATGGCCCCATAAAAACGTCGGCGTTTTTGAGCTGTAGGTGGCGTCGGCGTTAGTGAGCAGAAAGTAGAACCCATGGCCATCGCGTTCTGAGGCTGTAACGTTTTTTGACGCCGACGCCACAAAACGCCAATGAACGCCAACAAACGCCACCTAATATTGTACCTGCGTTTTCCGGCGTTTTTTGACGCCAACGTTTTTAGGTTGAAAAATAGCAGAGGGATGATTTTTTTTAAAAAACGCCTATTGACGCCGACGCTCACTAACGCTCAAAAACGCCAATGCATAATGCCGAATAACGTCGACTTTTTTTTCTTGACGTCGGGCCCGACGTTTTGTTTATTTTTTTAGATACGCCCGTGAGTATGAGGCCTTAGAACGGGGCCGAGACTCTTGTAAGACCCCAGCCTCTGTTCTGGGAGCGCCCCATGCAGCACACTCCCAGCACAAAGGGAGATACACAAATATGCGACCTCACGGACAAAAAGCCCAGTCCAGTGGGGCCGCAGTATTGGTGTGACAGGGTTAACATGTACATTGTATACACATCATAGGAATATATTTTTTAGATGGCATAGCAATAACATTCTAGTAATATATTGTTTTTTTTTATATCATAGTAATCATTTGTGTAGCCATATGCTCTGTTGGGAGTGGCTGGTAGTTGTGGTTCACCTTATAGCTGCCCTCAATCCCACCATATCTCACACATCCGGAGACACTGACCAGCTCTTGTTTTTGTTTGGGGGAAATAACTTGGATGGGGATAAGGGATGATTGTGTGATGCCCAAATAATTGGTTATGGGACCTTTCATATACACAACCGTATATACACTCTACTTCTTCCAGCACATCTCTTCTGCAGACTATTGCTCCTTCATTTCTCTCCAGCACATCACTTCGGTCCGATCGGCTGCTTTCCAGGCCGCTGACGTAGAGTTGCCACCTCATCCCTTTAAACCCGAACACATATGAATTACTCAGGTTCTGAGGCTAATTTAAAGCAGATAAGGGACCAAGTGAGTTTAATTACCACCTTAATCAGCAACAGAACAACCTGTGTAGTTAATATGTGTTCGGGTTTAAAGCGGTTGTCTACCCTTTTTTTGTACTTTTACCTACAGGTAAGCCTAGAATAAGGCTTACCTGTAGGTAAAATGAATATCTTCTAAACCTGTATGGTTTAGAAGATATTCCCTTTCTAATGTAATACATCGTTACGGCGCATGCGCCGTATATGTGTCCCAGCAAAAGCCGGCATTAGTTCCGGACCCTGCCGGGGAAAACGAGCCCCGCGCGCATGCGCAGGAGTGACGTCTTGCGGCTCCGGCCAGTCACAGCGCCGGAGCCGCGTACCCGGAAGCAAGATCCGGGTGAAGATATCCGCTCCCACGGAGGGGACCGAGCGGCTCGGTCGGATCTTTGTTTTAAGGTGAGTATTTCATAATGAGCTAGTATGCGGTGCATACTAGCTCATTATGCTATTATCTTGCAGGTTTTTATTTTTTAAATTTTTTTTGAGTAGACAACCGCTTTAAGGCTGGGTTCACACTATCCGACAAAAAAACGGTCCGACTTTGATCCTACTTTGCTGTGCGATTTACAGTCCTACATAGGGTCAAAGTCGGACCGTTTGTCTGTGAACAGGGATCCGACTTTGATCCCGACAATGCCAGGCACTTTGTGCTCTGGGGATTTTGAAGGGGAACTCCACGCCAAATTTTAAAAAAAAACTGGCATGGGGTGCCCCTCCAGGAGCATACCAGGCCCTTTGGTCTGGTACAGATTTTAAGGGAAACCCCATGCCGAAAAAACAGTGTGGGGTCCCCCCCCAAAATCCATACCAGACCCTTATCCGAGCACGCAGCCCGGCAGGCCAGGAAAGGGGATGGGGACGAGCGAGCGCGCCCCCCCCCCCTCCTGGACCATACCAGGCCGCGTGCCCTCAACATGGGGAGTATGGGTGCTTTGGGGCAGGGGGGGGGCTCTGCGCCCCCCACCCCAAAGCACCTTGTCCCCATGTTGATGAGGACAAGCGCCTCTTCCCGACAACCCTGGCCGGTGGTTGTGGGGTCTGCGGGCGGGGACTCATCGGAATCTGGAAGCCCCCTTTAACAAGGGGGCCCCCAGATGCCGGCCCCCCACCCTATATAAATGAGTATGGGGTACATCGTACCCCTACCCATTTACCTGGAAAGAAATATGTACACAAAAAAAAACACACAGCTTTTTAAAATATTTTATTAAATCTGCTCCGGCGGTCTTCTCCCCTCTCCGGTGTCTTCTTTTCTTCGGCTCTTTTGCGGGGTCTTTCATCTTCTGAGGGGTCTTTTCTTCTTCTCTGCGGCGTCTTCTGCCGGTCTTCTCCGCTGTCCTCTTCACTCTCTTCTTCTTCCCATGTTGACACGACGCGTTCTCCTTCACGAATGCCCTCGCCGCTCTGTGCTGTGCCTTATATTGGCATGGGGCGTGGCCACCAGATGACATCACCCAGAGGTCCCGCCCCATATGAGGTCACAGCACCGCCCCCAGGATGTGACCTCATATGGGACG
>BLSH010043214.1:732224-744993 GCA_018402905.1 Glandirana rugosa
AAAAAAAACGTTTTAACAGCGAGAAAACAAATATCGCCGCTAGTCTTTACTGCGTCGCCACTAGTTTATGGTGGTTTTCTTTCGAGATAAACACCCTTTTTTTCCTGCGTTTAAATTAAACCCATGTTGCAGCGTACTGGCGCGTTAACAGTCAATTTCGCTACGTCACGGCTTAGCGTTTTTCCCGAGACCAGTCCTTCCCCCGTTTAGGAAGGCCCCGACTTCACCAATTCAACTGATTACAGAACCATACGACTACGGAATTCCCATGGGAAGTGATCTTGATTCCCAGGTTCGGGTTGGGGACTTTTTTTTTTTTCCCACAAATAGAGCTTTCTTTTGGTGGTATTTGATCACCGCTGCGTCATTTCTGATCGCCGCTATAAACAAAAGAGCGACAATTTTGCAAAAAAAACCCAAATTGCTTACTTTTTCCAAAAAAATCCAAAAATCCAAATCCAAAAAAAAAAAATCTAAAACATTTTTTTTCATCGGTTTTGGCCGATTTTATATTCTTCCTCATATTTGTGATAAAAAAAAAAATCGCAATCGGCGTTTGATTGGTTTGCGCAAAAGTGGTTGCATTTACGGATGAGAATTCATTTCTGGGGTGTTTTTTTTTTTTTTTTTTTTTTTTTTTTTTTACTAGTAATGACGGCGATCTGCGATTTTTAGCGGTACTGCGATATTGGGGCGGACATGTCTGAACATTTTGACACTTTTTTGGGACCATTGGCATTTATACAGCGATCAGTGCTATAAAAATGCACTGATTACTGTGTAAATGCCATTGGCAGTGAAGGGGTTAACCTGCAGGGGGCGCTCTAAGGGTGTTCCCTGGGCGTGTTCTAACTGTGGGGGGACTGCCCTAGCTGGGGAAGGGAAGTGATCACAGCTTCCATGTAGAGGAAGGCTGTGATCACAGTCCTTCCCCCTCTCACAGAACGGAGGTCCGTGTTTACTTACACAGACCTCCGTTCTTTCACTCCGGGGGGGCATCGCGGGTGGCCAGCGGAGATCGACTCCGCCGCACCTGCTCCCTGGCCCTCCCCGGACACAGTGGGCGCGCCTCCGGCAGCACGCGCGTGCTCACTGGGCTCGATCTCACAGCCGCCGCCATATGACGGCGATTCGCGCAGGAGAGCCAGCTTGTCGCCGTCAGATGCCGATCGGCGGTCGGCAAGCGGTTAATGTTCGAAACTTTGTGAGAACAGTTTGGGGATGGCCCCTTCCTGTTCCAACATGACTGTGCATCAGTGCACAAAGGAAGGTCCATAAAGACATGGATGAGCGAGGTTTAGGGTGGAGGAACTTGATTGGCCTGCACAGTCCTGACCTCAACCTGACTGATTACCTTTTGGGATGAATTAGAGTGGTGAGGCCTTCTTGTCCAGCATCAGTGCCTGACCTCACAAATGTTCTTCTGGAAGAATGGTTAAACATTCCCATAGACACTCCTAAACCTTGTGGACAGCCTTCCCAGAAGAGTTGAAGCTGTTAAAGCTACAAAGGGTGGGCCAACTCAACATTGAACCCTACGGACTAAGACTGGGATGCCACTGAAGTTCATGTGCATGTAAAGGCACTATATCAATATAGTGTATCTACTAACTATTGTCTTCATGTTTTCTGGTCTCTGAACCATCATATTTTGCTTAAAATGTCTTTATTCTCCAGGTGGTCCGTGTGTGGTTCTGTAATCGCCGTCAGAAGGAGAGGAGCCTTGCAAAGGAGCCTAGTAACAAAGGTTATAGAAAATACGTTGTCCCTCATGTTGGAGTTTATCATCAGGAGGTGCCATTTCCAAGAACTATGTCTGGGTCACCACCAATGGGCAACCCTGCTTCTCACCACAAAAATTTCATGTTTTAACAGCCGGTGCCTCGGGGAATGCGGCTTGGAAACCAAATCTGCTAACTTTGAGTCCAAGATTTCTTTGAAATGGAACTACTGGCCTTACCTGCTTGTACCAGGATTACGTTTTTGGCTCCAGTGTGAAGACCTTTATATTTAACGTTACATTTTACACACTTTTTTTTTAGGTCTTCGCAAGACTCTTAAGTGTCTTTAATTTTTAATCTCATGTTTGCCACTGTCTCTCCCTCTGATCCACTAAGTGGATGTCTCTCCTTATTTAAATTAGAGATGTTGACTAGGGAGAGCTCAGGGTCTTATCAAATGAGAAGCTGCTATAATATTGCGTTTAAGTGGCTTGTTGGGAGGGCTTTTATTCTGTGTTTTTAGTCTGTTTTAGTTTTTTGTTTTAAAATGCCTTCTATGTCAACCAGTTTTGATATCCAGTGTTAACAATTGGAAGGACCTCCTGAAGTTTGGATACCAGGTACCTGACTCCCAGCTTGAGGCTTAAGGGGGATTAGCTATAGATATGGCCATTTTTTTTTTTTTTTAGTTTGAGTGTTTAAAGTGGTAGTAAACTCTCCTATCATTCTCAGACAAGGAAGCTGCCATCTTGGCCTCTGTTTCACCTACAACTGCCATGATGCTGCACATGTGATCAGCTATGACACCAGCCATTGGATGGTTTGACAGTTTGGTTTAGAGCACAACCAATGGGAGTGTTACATTTCCGGCACGTGCCGGAAAGGGAACTGTTTTTTAAACTGTTAAATGGATGGGTTTACTACCACTTTAAGGGGGGGGGAACCGAGCGAATGCTGGAATCTTATGCTGTCCCTCAATGTGCAAAATGGCCCATCTGTTTCTGGGGGAGGTATAGGGAGCTTTTTCTGGTGAAGGCTATTGAGACGTTTCCATTGCAGTCTGCAAATGCTAGACTCCTGGCTGTTATGCTGACATACTTACTTTGTGGGACTAGCCTAGAACAAGAGTGCCGATTTGAGACTTTTTTTTTTTTTTTTTTAGTTTTGCACAAAATTCTGAACTACCTACCTGTTCTTGGGTTGGTGACTCAAGTTTGAGGCCACAGTTTCCAACCTGGGGTCCAGTGCATTTCTGTTTTACCGATTCGGGTCCGAATTTTAGCCAGAATTTGCACTTGAACCGGACCCAAAAAACACACACAGGACCCTTTTGGGAACCGTGGTCACCCCGGACTTGTGTGTACCGGTTCCATTGAGAGCCGGTTACACTCGCATGTCATGCGGACCTAGCCTGAAACTTGGGTGGTAGAGCAACCAGTAAACTAGCATTTACAGAGAAGAGGTAAACTATCCAAGTCCACCAAATTAACTTGGCAAAGGTTGATTATGGTAGCGTTTTGTGTTATTTATTTATTTTTTTCCCTTCCTCCTTGTAAATTACCCCTTTTAAACCCTTAAAAATGAGAATTGTACATGAAACAAGTTTGTGCTAAAAACAGTTATATTGCATCTCATGATTGTATTTTGTCATATCCGTTATTTTAAGCACAAATTTCGCCTCCCTTTCTGCAGACTTGTCCCAGGCCGCTATGTATGTTTGATTGCACATTTATGTAAATATCATTTGGATAAAGGAATGTTTAATGTTCTGATGCTGAAGTTGCCTTTTTTTTTTTCCCTCTGCAAATGGGCTTGTAAAGGCTATGTGGATGAAAGATGGATTTTGGCAGGGCTGGATTAGAGTAGCCACTTTAACCCTAAGGCCCGGTTCACCAAAAACAGAGAGAGAGAGAACACAGTTGCAACATATACAATCTTGCAATGTAATTCCTTTTAAACCGCTTCAACCCCGGAAGGTCTTGCCCACTTCCTGACCAGGCCATTTATTGCGATACGGCACTGCGTCGCTTTAACTGACAATTACGCAGTCATGCGATGTTATAAAATTTGACGTCCCCCTTTTTTTTTTTTTTTCTCCCCTACAAATAGAGATTTCTTTGACCACCTCTGGTTTTTTTTTTTTTTTTTTTTTTAAATTTTTTGCTCTATAAACAAAGAGCGACATCTCTTATTTTTTGTTTCGCTATAAAATAGTCAAAAAACTAATTCCTATATCTATTTAAGCCAATATGTATTCTGCTACAAATTTTTGGTTCAAAAATCCCAATAAGCCCATACTGATTGGTTTGTACAATAGTTTTTTTTTTTTTTTGTGTGTATATATTATGTATTTTTTTTTTTTTTTTTGGTTGAACTGGATGGGCTTGTGTCTTTTTTCAACCTAACTATGTAACTATGATTAAATTTATGGAAATTGTATTTATATTTTTTTACACTAGTAGTGGCAGCGATTTTTAGTGGGACTGTAAAATTGTGTCTGATTTTTGTCTACCACAAAGTAGGGACACTTTTCTCTTCCGTTCACTGACAGACGCAGCCTTCTTATGACACATGGGGTTATGCTCATCCTACTAGGAGTAGCCTAGGCAAAACAAACAAACGTGTAGGTTGGCCCCTCCCAGGGGGGCGTCCTCACCTTGGCTTATAATCCCCCTACTCTGTACAGCACATCAGTTATAATTTGCCTAGTGCAAGGAGTAGACCTGGTCCCTATGGGAGCAGCGGTCTCCTGAAGATTCATCTAAGGAAGACTGCTATCAAGAAGCTGGCTGGTGGTATAGAGGATATCTTGAATCCTAATCTTTCCCCAGTCCGGCTAACACTATGCGAACCCCCTTAGGGGGGCCCACCGCATAGCGCCCGTTCCGTGCGGGCGGCCAGTGGCTAAAACCCACTGGAGACCAGTGACTGGTTCACCTATCCAGTGGCCTGGCCAGCAGCATGCCTTCTTGCGGGGAGGTAGGTCTGCTCCGGGTGACTACCCGCTGCGCCCGTCGGATTGGTGAGTGAACCCCTCTTCCGCCCTAGAGGCATGGAGAGTGGGCACCTGGGCAGCTCTGTGGTGGTCAGCTGGTAGGGGTCTGTTAGAGGCCTTCCCCCCACTCCCCCTCCCCCCTCATTCCCCCGCAGGCACCTTTGCACTAACCGTTCGAATCTGCACCGACCGTCCGGAGCAATGTGTTGAGTGGGTCGACGCCATTGGATTTTGGAGCACCGCTCGTTCGTGGCCGACCGCACGTGTGTAATGGCAGCGTCCATTGTTTGAGAACCATGTGGTTTCCAGCCTGCTCTCTGGCGGCCTCCAGTGGTCTATTGGGAGAACTGCAGTCCTTGTGCAGGAAGTCCTTAAAAACTGGTGTGGGCTTCTGGTTTTTGCTTAGACAGCATGGCTGACACACAGTAACAAGCTCCTGATGTGCAGCAGTTCGTGGGCATTGCTCTTCGGTTGGAGTGCTGAGGCATCAAACAGCAAGTATAGCTGGCGCTTCCTGGGTGCCGGTAGCGGTGGGTGTAATCCGCCCGGGTCTCCCTGGCTGATTTGTGGGGTAGAGGTGGTGGTTACACAGCGGGGGTGCCGGGCTAAGATGTCAGAGGCCGGCAATTCTATGGCAGGTATACCTGCAGATCTACAGTCCACCCCAGGATCATTAGTGTCCTTGGAACAGCTGAGGGCGGTGTTTGGGGAGTTCTTTCCCCAGGCAGGGGTGCCCGTTCCGAGGGGCCCCCAGAAGCGCCCACCCCCTCCTCTTTCCTCAGGGGAGGATTCGGATCTAGAAAGCACTTCAGTGGTCACACCTGTGGATATTTCAGAGGGTGAGCCGCCCTCAGAGGGCGAAGAGGATCAGGAGGCTCCTAGTTTGCGGGATAAAGCGATAGTAGAAGCACTGATTACTGATATTCGCGTCTCTATGCGACTGGACCAAACAGGGGGAGTCGCATGAGTCCGCATATGTTTGTGGACCACTTAGACCCCCTAGGTCCCCTAGGGCTTACCCTTATGATCAGGTGTTTGAACAGGCAGTGTTCAAGGAATGGCTGAAGCCACCAAGTTCCTTGGCTTTGCCTAAAAGCTTTGCTGTTCGCTACCCCTTTGAGGAAAGCTTTACTAAGAGATGGGCTAACCCGGTGGTGGACCCTGCCGTGGCTCATGTGAATAAGGCAACCACCATCCCCTTGGAGGGGTCTCTATCCTTTAAAGAGGCGGCTGATCGCCGCACAGAGACAGTGTCTAAAGCACTATTCTTGTTGGCTGGGTCAGCCATGCGGCCGGCGCTAGAAACTGCTATGGCGGCAAAGTCTCTTCGCGAGTGCACTGCGCACTAGTTTGTCTAGTGAATGTGCACAGGCTGAGGTACAGCAGGTGCAACATTTGGAAGAAGGTCTCCGCTACATATGCCATGCGGCTTTGGATCTTCTCCCCATATTGTCAAAAATGTCTGTTTTTTTTCAATTGTCAGCGGGTGCTGTGGCTCCGCTCTTGGTCGGGCGACCAGGCTTCAAAGAAAGCTCTGGCAGACCTGCAGGGAGGGTGTCTGTTTGGCCCACAGTTGGATAAGATTATTAAGGATTTCACAGGAGGGAAGAGTACTTTCCTTCCAGAGCCGAAGCGACGAGATCTTCGTTGTAGGCAGGGTTCTGTCTCTTCTGGTAAGAAGTTTTTTCGGGCGCCCGGCCCAGCGGGTAAGGCCAGGAAGGCGTTCACAGGCCACAGCAGCCCGAGAAAGCGGAGGACAAGCCTGCCTCCGCATGATGGGTGGCCCCCACCCGCCTGACGGGTGGGGGGCCAGTTTCTGGGGGTTGCAAGCAGCTCTCTGCCCCCAGAAAAGTCCTCCCCCCCCCCCCCCTCAAACGTGAGGCTTCCGCAGAAGCGTCAGGAGGCGCCTCTAGGCGCCAGTCAGGCGCTCAGCAGACAAGTCATCTTGAACGCCGGCTTGCCGGCTGGAGTACCTGGGTCTGATTCCGGACACGGTACAGGCTGGGGTGTTCCTAACACCGAGCAAGCTTCTAATGCTTTAGGCAGGGCGAACCCAGTGATCGTGCCAGTGGTTCTCCTTGCGGTTCTGTATACGGGTGCTGGGGCTCAGGAGGTCGACTTGCGAAGTGATACCTTACGCCCAGAACACTCGGCTCCTGCGGAAGGCAATTTAGTCGCGGTGGGACAAATCTCCTCTATCCCTGGACAGGCCGATCAGGTCGGAGTGTCAGTCCCGGGAACCCTTGGTTTGGGGGATTCAGGTTCCGGCCCTAAAGGGGGGGGGAGAAGTTTTCTTCTCCTCAATTGGTCGATGTAGGTACCAGAACTGAGAGCGATCAAGCTCTGCCTGTCCCGTGGGACAGTAGGGCTGCGCCGCCCGGTTCTGGTTCAGTCGGCCAATGCCACAGAGGTGGCGTACATAAACCATCAAGGCGGAACAAGAAGCGCAGCAACAGCCGTGGAGGCGGCTCTGATCCTTCGGGGGGCAGTGTTTTACAGGCCTCGAGGGCAGTATCGGCTGCTGTGCATTTTTCCTTCTCTAAAGGCTCTACCGCGGGTCGTACGCGGGGTAGAGGCGGAGGAAATCCCGACAATCCGGGTAGCTCCGGCTTGGCCCCGGCGTCCTTGGCACACCGACGTAGTATGGATGGTGGCAGAGGTTCCGTGGCGGCTTCCACTTCATGGGGACCTGCTGTTGCAGGGGCCCATCTTGCACCCTGCTTTACCCTCGCTGCTTTTGACGGCTTGGCTATTGAGTCCCAGGTATTGAGGGATAGGGGTGTCTCGGACTCCATAATGCCGACTATGATAAAAGCACGTAAGAGTTCCTCACGTAAGATTTATCATAGGACCTGGAAGGCCTACATTACCTGGTGCGAGGCAGGGGGTTGGAACCCCCGCTCTTAGAGTATCTAGAGTACTGGCATTTTTACAGCAAGGTCTGGACAAGAACCTGGCGTTAAGTACGCTTAAGGGGCAGATTTCGGCCCTGGCGGTTCTTTTTCAACGGCCCTTGGCATCTCAGTCATTGATCCGTACATTTGTACAGGGGGTACATCATGTGGCTCCTCGGATACGGTCGCCTTTGGCACCGTGGGATTTGAATCTGGTGCTTTCTGTGTTGCAGAAACCGCCATATGAAAGGATTAGGGACATTACCTTACAGTTGTCGCAGAAGGTGGCCTTTCTGGTAGCTATCACATCCGCCAGGTGGGTGTTGGAGTTAGTAGCATTATCCTGCAAGTCATCTTACCTGGTCCTCCATAAGGACAAGACAGTTATGCGACCTTCTCCTTCGTTTCTTCTGAAGGTGGTGTCGTCTTTTCATTAAAATGAGGATATTGTTCTTCCCTCATTGTGCCCGCACCCGTCACATCCCAAAGAAGTTGAGCTGCATTCTTTGGATGTGGTGAGGGCCTTGCGGGTGTATTTAAGTTCTACAGCTTCCTTTCGGAAGTCTGATTATTTTTGCTGACAGAAGGGTTGCGCAAAGGTATGGCGGCCTCGTCAGCTACCATGTCTCGTTGGATACGGAAGACCGTGACTCATGCATATGAGATTCGGGGTAAGGTTCCCCCGTTTCCAGTCCCGGCTCATTCCACCAGGGCAGTTAGCACGTCCTGGGTGTTTAGACACCAAGCCTCGGTGTCTCAGGTGTGCAAGGCAGCTACTTGGGCCTCAGTGCACACGTTTACTAAGTTTTACAAAATTGATGTTGCAGCATCCTCGGATGCTGCTTTTGGCCGCAAGGTATTACAAGTGGCAGTATAGGCACAGTTAGCGACGCCTGAGAGGGCGTTTTTCTGTTGGGTACAGTTGTTATGATTTTGCCCACCCCTCTTGATTGGCACAGCTTTGGGACGTCCCCATGTGTCATAAAAATGCTGCATCTGTCAGTGAACGGAAGAGAAAAAGGGATTTTTTTGTATAACTTACCATAAAATCCTTTTCTCTGAGTTCACTGACAGACGCAGCACCCACCCCTCTGCGTTGGTTTTGTATGGCTTGTTACGAACTGATGTGCTGTACAGAGCAGGGGGATTATTTGCTAAGGTGAGGATGGCCCCCTGGGAGGGGCCAACCTATGCTTTTGTTTGTTTTGCTTAGGCTACTCCTAGTAGGATGAGCATAACCCCATGTGTCATAAGAATGCTGCGTCTGTCAGTGAACTCAGAGAAAAGGATTTTAGGGTAAGTTATACAAAAAATCCCTTTTTTTTGGCGACTTGTGACATGAATACAGGGATGAATGCTAAAAATATGCACTGTCACTGTACTTACACTGGCTGGGAATGTGTTAAAATCCAGGGCAATCAAAAGGTTAAGTGTGCTCCTAGGGAATGCTTGCTAACTGTGAGGGAGGTGCTTTGACTGGGGGAAGACTAAGGCTGGGTTCACACCTATGCAAATTGAATGGGGCTTACACTGCATCCAATTTGCAGGACATTTGAAAACAAGTTGTTTTCAATGTGTCAGCTTCACATACGTGTGGTGCATTCACACTGCACATTGTTCAATGGGAATGCATTTAATTTGCAGATGTGTTCCACAAAAAACCGTAATCGTTTCCCTCCCCTGTCAGCCAATGGGCTGTGAGAATGTACAGGAGCCGCTGAACCGGAATGGTGTGAATCCAGTCTGAGATCTGTGTTGCTTCTTACCAGAAACACAAGATCTCTATCTTCTCTCACAGATTCAGCGGTTTGCCTCTCCTGAGAACGATAGGTGGGACCCGCTGATTGGCCCCTGCTGTGTCCAATCACAGTGGGAGTGAGTCGCCGGTGGTGCACACCCCAGACCCAGTGCATGAAATCAAGTACAGGTAAGTGATTTCACGCAGGAGGGCATTCATGCAAAATTTTGATACCCCCACCCTAGTGGTTAGGCCAAAGAGCGCGGCTAACACTGATACTAATACAAACCTTTTGGGTAAAACCCATTTACACCAGCAGCTCTGTCAGAATAAGTTTTTTGCGCTGGCTTAGGAATATTTTTCTCTCATTTATTCATTCATGATACAGGAGATGGGCAGAGGCTGCAGACATGATACAGGAGATGGGCAGAGGCTGCAGACATGATACAGGAGATGGGCAGAGGCTGCAGACATGATACAGGAGATGGGCAGAAACTACGAACAGGATACAGAAGCTGGTCAGAGACTGTGGACATAGTAAAGGAGATGGTCAGAGACTGTGGACATAGTAAAGGAGATGGTCAGAGACTGCGCACATTGTACAGGAGATGGTTAGAGAGTTTCGGACAGGATACAGGAGACAGTCAGAGACTGTGCACAGAATACAGGAAATGGTCAGAGACTGCGAACATGATACAGGAGATGGTAAAAGACTGCGAACATGATGCAAGAGACTGCAGACATGGTAGTTTTCTCTTCTGTCCCCATTCATATTACTATATTTCTCTACATCACTCAGTGTCCTCCTCCTGTGCTTCTACAGTGCACCATGCAGTCCACCTCCACCGTCAGCCTGCCCTGTGCTGGGATTCTGGAAGGGATTGTTGGCTGCAGCCTGCCTGTCTTTCTGAGACTGAATCACTCACTCTCTCATATACTCCCCCCGGACCAGGCCCCTGTCTGACTCTTTGAGACTGACTGAGTCATTCAGTTTCTCTCATTATACCCCCCCCCCCGACTCGAGTGAGCGCACTGAGCAGAGTTCCGAGTCTCCCCGACCTCTTTGTGAATTCTGCACAGCCTCTCACCATCCATCCAACACCAGGGCACTGTGTCTTTGGTGGATTACAGGCTCACGGCAGGGCAGGGGTCTGACTCCATGGCCGCACTCTCCTTCAAGTCTGTGGTCGTGCCGCTGTCTGAGCCCCACACGCAACCAATCTGCTCTGTCTGCTCCTCCGTCCGCTCAGCTCCAGATTTTTTAAGGTCTAGCGGGTGACGGCGGTGTGGCTGACATCATCATCACGTGGCGGGCAGCGGCAGGACTCCTGCTCAAGATCGGATTTTCAATGGGATTTATGGAATTGTGCATGCGCAGTTCTGACCCTGAGTCAGTCGCCACCATTTTTACTGGCAAATTTTGGCTGCTATGGGCTTTTACGGGCAGGAGGAAAATGCCGTTTTTACGGGCTGCACGTAAATTTACTGGCGGTTGGCAACACTGGTGACCGGCTTCAAAGTAAGACTGATGCAGAAGCTCCCATAACTACCCACCACTTTCACAGAGCCGGCAGTGTGGTGCACCCCCTCCTCCTCCTTTAGGTGCCTGGGCTGTCCTGTGCTTACCGGTGCCTGGGAACACGTCTGCTGAAGGGGGCAGAGAGACTGCAGTGAGACTGAGGCAAATCCATGCCTCACATGCAAACAATGAAACTGGAAGTGATGCACACTTTCTGGGCTGGTACAGCAAGGGGACACCCCTAACCAAACTGATCTGCGATTGGTAAGATGGTGTGAAGGGCAGCGGAGACATTGGGGTCTATTAGACCCCTAATGTCTCCATAAAGAGTATACCTGCCAAATGCCATCAAGTAGGGGTTTATTAACCCCGAAAAAAAAAAAGTAAAAAAAAAACAATTTAAAACTTAAAGTGAAAAAAAAAAGTTCGTCAAACCCCCGTAGCCTTGCACACCTCCGCAAAACGCGAGCCCAGGGTGTGCACGCGCATGTAAAGCGCGGTCGCACATAACGTGTGACATATCGCCGAAGATTTCAGTGAGAACAATAATTCTAGCACAAGAGCTACTAGCTAACTCTAAACTGGTGAGCTGTAAAGGCTTTTAAAGCGTCACCAATGGGATTTTTGGGTACCATCGTTTTTGGCGATACCATGGGGGCACACACTTTTGGAACATGGAGGACCTTAGTTATGAGAAAAGATTACAAGCACTGAACTTATTCTCTCTGGAGAAGAGACACTTGAGAGGGGATATGATTTCAATGTACAAATATTGTACTCGTGACCCCACAATACGGATAAAACTTTTCTGCGCAAGGAAATATAAAAAGACTAATAAAAACCATTGAAACGAAATCTAAAAATACACGCGGTCATTCACTAAATTTAGAAGAAAAGCAGTTTAACCTCAAAATGCGTAGAGGGTTCTTTACAGTAAGAGCAGTGAGGATGTGGAATTCTCTTCCACAAGCAGTGGTTTCTGTTGGGAGCATAGATAATTTAAAAAAAACTATTAGATGGGCACCTGAGGGACCACAACATTGAGGGATATACAATGTAATACTGACATAAAAGCACACACAGAGGTCAGACTTGTCTTTTTTTCAACCTCACCAAATGTAACTATTTGTGCAATGGAACCTCATCTTTTACATTTTAATCAAAAATGGGTATTTTTGCACTAAAATTAATTTCATTATTTTTTTTCCTGAAAAGTTTCATTTAATAAATAGAGTTGAGCGAACCTCTGGAAGTTCGGGTTCTGCTGGTCCGTCCGGACTTCGTGACAAAGTCCGGGTCCGGGTCCGGACGGAACCCGAACGATCGCACGGACAACGAACCCCATTGAAATCAATGGGGACCAGAACTTTTAGGCACAAAAATGGCCTAGAGGGCTGCAAAAGGAAGTAAAATGGGGGTAAGGGTAGGGCAAGTGCCCTACAAAAAAATGGGGACAGGGAAATAACTGTAAATATTTTTAAAAAAATAAAAACATAAAAAAAAGCAAAAATGGAGGTGGATGTGGACCATCTTCAAACTGTGTCTGAAAAGTATTAATTAATGGTAGAAGCCATATAACTGTTCTAAAATCATCTTCAAACTAGGGCAAGTGCCCTACAAATAAATGGGGATAGGGAAAATAAATTAAAATCAAGTAAAAAAACGGGAAGGGGAGTGGATGTGGAGTAGGAGCCTAGAGGTTGACTAGGCCGTGACCGTGGCAGTGTAGGTGGAAGTGGCGGTGGTAGAGGAGTAGGAGGAGGTAGCCAACATGGTTTTTTTTTTGTATTGAGGCCTATTCAAAAAAAGAAGTATATGAATGGCTGTGTGAGTCCGGTCTAAATGTTTATTCTGCACAAGGTACAGACAAGTTTTGTGGGATCCATGCCTGATTCATTTTAA
>BLSH010043214.1:749281-774382 GCA_018402905.1 Glandirana rugosa
TTAATCTCCAGGTAGGATCACGAAAAAATTGGACGAGTCGAGGTCACGTTAAAAAGCGTATGTACATTTTTTTTATTTATTTATTTATTTAGAATTAAAAACCGTTATTTTACTAATTTGGGGGTCTTGTACTATATAAAAGACTTTCGTCTCCGGGAAATCTTATTTTTTCACTATCAACGTTCAAAAACAAAGGGTACTATAAACACGTTAACAAATAATTATCACAACTCGCTTGGGCCTGACATTGCAAGCCCAGGCATGGCTTGAAAGCCCACAGGCACCGTGCCTGGGCCTGGGCCTGTAAAGTTTTTAGCAAGCCCGAACGATTTTTGAAATGTCCGGGTCCGGGTCCGTGCCACGGACACCCGAAAGTTCGGTACGGACCCGAACGTTACAGTCCGGGTTCGCTCAACACTATTAATAAACAATTGCACAAATATCATGGGAAACAAAAACTTGCAACTATCACTTTTTTATTCTAAAGGGCCTCTGCTTTCAGAAAATATATCATGTTCTGGGGGTTTAATCATTTTATTGCCAAAAATTAAGATTTATTTATTTATTTATTTTTTTTACATGTATGCGAAAAATTGCACTGGAGCTGAGCAGGTTAAAAAAGCACTAGGATGGACCTCTAATTCCCCAGTATGGTAGAAATGTGATCAATGCCTTACATCTTTTTGTAAATTATTTAGTTCTATTTGTTTTAGTTTTCCATAAGTTACATTACCGGGCTTAACCCCCGTTTGTGTTTTTGAAAATATCTTCAGAGGTGATAAATTTTTTTTTTTTTGGGGGGGGGGGTAGATTAACCTCTTCAGATCCGCGCTATAGCCGAAGTACAGCTCCAGCGTGGATCTGAATTTCCGGGTGGACGTCCTGCCCTTGTGCGGGTTCGATGGACTCGATGTCCGCCCGAGACCTGCGATCGCCTGTCTGAGCTGCAGAACGGGGAGCCGCCGATGTAAACACAGCGTTCTACGTTCTGTGACAGGGGGCATGACAGATCTACTGATCCCTGTCACTGGGATCAGTTAGATCTCTTATGCCCATGACAGCCCTGCCCCCCCACAGTTAGAACACACCCAGGGAACGCAGTTAACCCCTTCACTATATAGTTCGTAACTATATACAAAATGAGGAATACAGACAAAAAAAGTAAACTGGAGATACTGGGATCAGGAACAGGGGGAGCAGATAAGAAGCAACAGAAATAAGAAATAAGGCTCATGATAAATAGGCAAGAAAAGCCAGGCTATCAGGCAAAGCACAAGCAAAACACTGGGGCAAAGTGTAACAGTAAAGGAGAGACTAAATACTCTCCCACCAGCCAGCATCAGGTGAAGAATGATTACTGGGATCCACTGGCTGCTGAGACACACCCACTGGTGAATAATAGAACTGCGACCTTCTGCTATGGGAAGCACAGTGCCACCAGCAGGTGATCCAGGTTCTGACAATCTGTGTTGTCCAACAAATATTCAAGTGTTATTTTTTTTTTAAATACATGCTTTAACTTCTATTGCCACAAAATGAATTTGAGAAGAGATTTGCTCGATATGAAATGCAATTTTTTTTTTTTTGGAAAATATTTCCAGCAATGAACATATATAGGCGGTCCCTGAGTTGCAAACAAGATAGGGACTGTAGGGTTTGTTGTTAAGTTGAATTTGTTTGTAAGTCAGAAGTGTAGCTTCAGCCAAAAAAAATATTTTTAAGCTTTTTGGATAGCATAGGGAAGGGTTAACCCCTGTAATTTTGTTTTGCTGTCTATGTTTATGTTCAGAAGATTACTTTGCAGGGGAATATTGAGGAAGTAAACCCCGACAGAGTGATTTTGGTTGCAGGAAAGAAAATAACTAGATTCCCCCATCAACACAGACATTGTTGACAGTGGATTCCCTCCTGCAACACCATTGTGATTTCCCAGCAGGGGAAGCAGTCCCCACCAGGAGGACACAGTATTACCACTCACCCATTTGTTGCTAGAGGTTACTGCACATTATTACTATTCACTCATCAGTTGCTAGAAGTCACTGCACTTTATTACCACTCACCATTGGTTGCTAGAGGTTACTGCACATTATTACTATTCACTCATCAGTTGCTAGAGGTTACTACACATTATTACCACTCACAATTGGTTGCTAGAGGTTACTGCACATTATTACCACTCACCCATTGGTTTAGAGGTTACTGCACATTATTACTATTCACTAATTGCCTGCAACTCACCCTGTGTCCTCCTCTGCAAGCTGCTCCAGTCCTGCCCCCGCTATAGGAATAAATATGTTCAAGCTGCAAAGTGATAAGCAACATATATAAAGCACTTACTTTTTTCTGACTGTTCTGTAGCCGAAAAAGACACCCAGGTTTCATAATATATGCGAGCCACGTCTAACTATGCTCTCCCCTTCTTTGTGTGATCTTTGTAAAATGAATCTTTAAAGTCATATATTGCTGGACATGCCAAATGATTTCTTCTTTGTCATGAACTTGTCGCTTGTTCTTTCGAGGCCTAGGCTTGCTTCCTGCTGTCTTCCACACTCACGTACATATGGGAAGTGATGTCTTTTGGAGAAGCAGAGATCATGTGCTTTGTGCAGACCTCCGTTGAAGTCGCAACAAAGTCGTGGTGACATACATGCACATGCGACTTCGTTACATTACTTTCTATGGAAAACAAGTCGCACCAAACTCGACCAAAAGTAGTGCAAAAATCTTTTTTTGGAGTCGCTGCCACTTGAGTCAAACCAATTAGAATGGGGGCCATTAAAATACATGGATTATGACTTGTCATGCGACTTCACATGTGTCAAGTCCCACAACAACAAGCACTAGTGGAAATGGGGCTTTATACTTACTTAGCTTCACCTAGGACATGAGGGTTGTATAATTCTCTGAGTACATCACAGGAGGCAGCACTTGATGAAGCTTCAGCATGAACATCATATGCCTTATATGTAATACTGTATTCCTTACATTTTATGGAGGCATTTCTATTTTCAATGGCCGGTGAATATATTTTACAATGTCCATTGCAGAGCGCACTTTTGGGGGCATTAAGGGTCAACATGTCTCAGAACATCTGCCTGGCTTCAATGGAGAATTTTGTTCACTTCCCAGGTACTTTTTCATTTGCCACCAAGCAGAGACTCTATGCTTTTGTCGTGACTCACTGCTTCTTTCCAAGGGAATGACAGCAGTGTACACCCAAACATCAAAGGCCCATACTTCAATTCTTGGGTGCAGCAGCAATTGTTCCCCTTGTTTTAGGACACACAATTCAGGAGCTCTTTATGGAATGAACCAAGACATACAGTCAGGTCCATAAATATTGGGACTTCGAAACAATTTTAATCTTTTTGGCACTATACACCACCACAATGGATTTGAAATGAAACAAACAAGATGTGCTTTAACCGCAGACTTTCAGCTTTAATTTGAGGGTATTTACAACCAAATCAGGTGAATGGTGTAGGCATTACAACAGTTTGTATATGTGCCTCCCACTTTTTAAGGGACCAAAAGTAATGGGACAGATTAACAATCATAAATCAGACTTTCACTTTTTAATACTTGGTTGCAAATCCTTTGCAGTCAATTACAGCCTGAAGTCTGGAACGCTTAGACATCACCAGACGCTGGGTTTCATCCCTGGTGATCAGTTTTGTCTTCAGCAAGCGAAATGCATGTTCAATCGCATTCAGGTCAGGTGATTGACTTGGCCATTGCATAACATTCCACTTCTTTCCCTTAAAAAACTCTTTGGTTGCTTTCGCAGTATGCTTCGGGTCATTGTCCATCTGCACTGTGAAGTGCCGTCCAATGAGTTCTGAAGCATTTGGCTGAATATGAGCAGATAATATTGCCCGAAACACTTCAGAATTCATCCTGCTGCTTTTGTCAGCAGTCACATCATCAATAAATACAAGAGAACCAGTTCCATTGGCAGCCATACATGCCCACGCCATGACACTACCACCACCATGCTTCACTGATGAGGTGGTATGCTTTGAATCATGAGCAGTTCCTTTCCGTCTCCATACTCTTCTCTTCCCATCACCCTGGTACAAGTTGATCTTGGTCTCATCTGTTCATAGGATGTTGTTCCAGAACTGGGAAGGCTTTTTTAGATGTTGTTTGGCAAACTCTAATCTGGCATTCCTGTTTTTGAGGCTCACCAATGGTTTACATCTTGTGGTGAACCCTCTGTATTCACTCTGGTGAAGTCTTCTCTTGATTGTTGACTTTGACACACATACACCTACCTCCTGGAGAGTGTTCTTGATCTGGCCAACTGTTGTGAAGGGTGTTTTCTTTACCAGGGAAATAATTCTTCGGTCATCCACCACAGTTGTTTTCCGTGGTCTTCCAGGTCTTTTGGTGTTGCTGAGCTCACCGGTGAGTTCTTTCTTTTTAAGGATGTTCCAAACAGTTGATTTCGGCACACAAAGTTTTTGCTATCTCTCTGATGGGTTTGTTTTGTTTTTTCAGCCTAATGATTATTATATTATTATTATACAGGATTTATATAGCGCCAACAATTTACGCAGCGCTTTACAACTTGAGGGTAGACAGTACAAATACAATACACTTAAATACAGTAGGAATCAGAGGGCCCTGCTCGTTAGAGCTTACAATCTAAAAGGGAAGGTCAAGAGATACAAGAGGTAATAACTGTGGGGGATGTGCTAATAGAGAAGGTAAATGTACAGTTGTTAGGTGGGAGCCAGATAGGCTTCTCTTTCAGGGATCGTCTGAAGGTGGACAAACAAGGAGAAAGTCGGACAGATTGGGGTAGAGCATTCCAGAGAATGGGAGAGGCTATGGAGAAGTCCTGGAGGCGAGCATGGGATGAGGTGACAAGGGAGCTGGAGAGCAGGAGGCCTTGGGAGGAGCGAAGAGAACGATTTGGTTGGTATTTTGAGACCAGGTTAGTGATGTAGCTGGGGGCCAGGTTGTGAATTGATTTATAAGTTATTGTTAGGATCTTGAATTTAATATGTTGGTTGAGTGACAGCCAATGTAGGGATTGACATAGGGGTGTAGCAGATGCTGAGCGTTTTTTAAGGTGGATGAGCCTGGCGGCAGCGTTCATAGTGGACTGAAGTGGGGATAGACTATTTAGAGGTAAGCCAGTGAGGAGGGAGTTGCAGTAGTCGAGGCGAGAAATGACCAGGGAGTGGATTAGTAGCTTTGTGGCGTCATCGGTTAAGAAGGGGCGTATCTTGGAGATGTTGCGGAGGTTGAGGCGGCAAATTTTGGATAGCGATTGTATGTGGGGCTGAAAAGTTAATTGGGAGTCTAGGATTACACCTAGTACTTTGGCGTGGGGGGGACGGGTTGATAGTTGAGCCATTGATTTTGACAGAGAAATCTGGGGAAGTGGCACGTGGGGGAGGAAATATCATAAGCTCGGTTTTAGATAGGTTGAGTTTGAGGGAGTGATGTGACATCCAGGCTGATATGTCTATCAGTAAGTTTGTGATGCGTGAGGAGACCGATGGAGAGATCTGGGGGGTTGAGAGGTAGATTTGTGTGTCATCAGCATACAGATGATACTGAAAGCCATGGGAGGCAATCAGCTGACCCAGGGAGGAGGTGTAGATTGAGAAAAGGAGAGGTCCAAGAAGAGAACCTTGGGGGACACCGACAGAGAAGGGAAGATGAGAGGAGGAAGCAGAGTTGTAGGTGACACTGAAGGAGCGGTGGGATAGGTAGGATGAGAACCAGCTTAGAGTACAGTCATGGAGGCCAAAGGCGTGGAGTTTTTTGAGGAGGAGGAGGTGGTCCACTGTGTCAAAGGCAGCAGAAAGGTCCAGGAGTAGTAATACAGAATAGTGTCCGTTGGTTTTATAAGTTATTAGGTCATTAGTGAGTTTAAGGAGACCAGTTTCTGTAGAATGCTGAGGGCGAAATCCAGACTGAAGGGGATCAAGAAGTTTGTTCATGGTCAGATGGTCACTCAGTCGGTTGTAGACCAGTCTTTCGAGGAGTTTGGAGGCAAAAGGGAGTAAGGAGATGGGGCGTAGGTTGTTTATATTGGTGGGGTCCAGTGAGGGTTTTTTAAGGATAGGCGTGACTAGGGCATGTTTTAGAGAGTTTGGGAAAATGCCAGAGGAGAGGGAAAGGTTGAAAATGTGAGTAAGAGAATGTAGAATTGAGTCAGAGGGTGAGCACAGCATTTGCGAGGGAGCAGGATTCAAGGGGTAGGTGGTTAGATGGGTGTTCAATAAAAGTTTAGCAACTTCGCTAATACTGGCAGGGGTGAATGTGGAAAGTAGTGCTTGTATCTGTGGACATGGGGTGTTGAGTGGTGGTGGTTTGTGCGCATTGGAGATTTCCTCATGAATGTTATCAATCTTAGTTTTAAAGTGATTGGCAATCTCCTGGGCAGTGAGAGAATTAGAGGGTGGAGGTAGTGGAGGACGGAGTAGAGTGTTAAAGGTCGAGAAGAGCAGATGCTCAAGAGCGTGGCTATGTTTTCTAAGACTTCTGGTGTTGTCCGTTTGCCAGGGTTGTAGGGGCCGGGGCCTGAGTCTGCGCGTAGTAAGGGTGGCGAGCTTGTCTAGGGAGGATGACAGTGAGTTGTTGTAGACGAGTGTGGCTAGGTTGGGGCAGGACAAGGGTGAGATTTTGTCATAGAGGTGGTCATTAGCAGAGTGGAGAAGAGAAGGGTTGAGGTGGTGAAGGTTTCTACGGGTAACTGTTAGGTGGTTGGAGGGAGAGGAGGTGGAAGACAGTGAAAGGGTGAAACTAATAAGGTGGTGATCAGAGAGTGGGAGAGGATTGTTGGAAAGGTTGCACGGAGTGCACAGATAGGAGAAGACAAGGTCTAGGGTGTTGCCGTTGGAGTGGGTAGGAGTTTGTATCCATTGCTTCAGGTTGAAAGATGAGGTTAGACTGAGAAGTTTAGAAGTAAGAGTAGTGATAGCGTTAACAGGGATGTTGAAGTCGCCAAGAATGATTGTGGGGATTTCATAAGAGAGAAAGTGGGGTAGCCAGGCAGAGAAGTCATCTAGGAAAGTTGATGCCGGCCCAGGGGGCCGGTAGATGACGGCGACTCTTAGAGGAATAGGAGAAAATAGACGGATGCAATGTGCTTCAAAAGAGGAGAGTGTCAGAGAGGGAGGAGGATGGAGTACCTGATAGGTGCTGCGTGGTGCAAGAAGGATTCCCACTCCCCCTCCCTTCCGTCCACTTGGTCTAGGGGAGTGTGTCCAGAGAAGGCCGCCATGGGAGAGGGAAGCATGAGCTGTATTGTGAGATTCAAGAAGCCAACTTTTGGTAATGGCAAGGAGGTTGAAGGAATTAGTGATAAAGAGGTCGTGGACGGCAGTGAGCTTGTTGCAGACAGAGCGGGCATTCCAGAGGCCACAGGAGAAGGGGAGGCTAGTATTAGGAATAAGAGCAATAGAGGCCAAGTTCTGTGGGTTGCAGCTGCTGGCAGAGGGTGTTGGGAGATGGGAGCGCCGGGCAAACATGGATGATGGAGGCCCAGGGTTTGGGGATATATCACCAGAGGTTAGGAGAAGCAGGAGGGTGAGTGAGGTAATGTGGGAGTGTGATTTAATTGGAGGGGCATGTCTCAGAGTCCTGGTGGCTCTTTCAGTACATGGATGTAGAATGAGAAAAAGAGTTGGTGGGAGCAGTAATAGGGAGAAGACAGAAGGTGGGGAGATATATAAAAGCTGGGTGGTGGAGAAGAGGGGTGAAGGTAAGAGAGTTTGAGGAGAGAGGACACAAGTGCCAGAAGGAGTGGTAGAGAATGCATGTTGTAGAGTGGAAGGAGGGCTGAATAGAGAGACAGGGTCACCTGAAGGCTGTTGGGTGTTTGCAGTGTAGTTTCCTATGTATATTCGCTTTGTGCAATCGCTGAAGTGCAGAGATTGAAGTGCTGATCATTTGTAGAAAGCATCACTTCGAGAAAGCAGCCCCTGCAATGTGCTCCCCCCATAAGTGTGCTCAAATTTATACTGGTGAAAGGGTGGGGATGGAAATTTGTTAATTAATCGTGAGTGATTAAAAGGATGCCTAACAATTAAGTGGACCTTTCACTTAAGACAAACCAGAGATGGGCCATAAAGATAGCAGCACATAAAACTTGGGCACTACAGAGAAACAAAAACATTATAATAATGCACATAGGGCAACAGATGGAAATGGCCACATACCATAGACATAGAGATTAAAGGGTGGATCATGGCTTCAGCTGACACATACCATAGCAAAGATACATAGAGATTAAAGTAGAGTCCAGTTACGGGTGGATCATTGCCTCAGCTGACACCTACCATAGCAAAGATACATAGAGCTAATGATGGTTTGCTTCACTGATAGTGACATCTTTTTGGATCTCATATTGAGAGTTGACAGCAACAGATTCCAAATGCAAATAGCACACTTAAAATGAACTCTTTATCTGCTCCTTGTGAATGGGATAATGAGGGAATAAACACACACCTAGCCATGAAACAGCTGAGCAGGCAATTGTCCCATTACTTTTGGGAGGCACATATACAAACTGTTGTAATTCCTACACTGTTCACCTGATTTGGATGTAAATACCCTCAAATTAAAGCTGAAAGTCTGCAGTTACAGCACATCTTGTTCATTTCAAATCCATTGTGGTGGTGTATAGAGCCAAAAAGGTTAGAATTGTGTCGATGTCCCAATATTTATGGACCTGACTGTAGATGGTGCTTGAGTACCCTGGAGCATTGTGAGTCCAAAATCTCTTGCATCGCATTCAAAATCCATCAGCAGAATATTGTCGCGCTTGATGTCCCAATGGACTATTTAATTTCTGTGCAAGCCCAATGCAGAATGCCCCAAGTCCAAGATTTGCACATTATGATAGACTTGCTCACTATATTTGCCCTCCCCCAGCAGTGAAAAGTCTATAATACCTTCTGGTCTTCTTCCAGTTATTACAGCGGTGTTCCAGGCATTTTTGAGTTTATTAAAAGTCAGCAGATACAAAAAATCTAGCTCTAATAAACAGCCACTCACATGTCCCCCGGTCCTGTGATGCGGCCGCCCAAAGCCTCTGATCTCTTCTTCTCTCTGCGGCACCGGCATCACTAATGTGGGCTCCTGGCTGTGACAGCTTGCACACTACACATGCGCAAGACCCGTGACGTGTCCCAGAAGATTGCCAGGAGGGAGGGGGAGAGGAGAGCTTCTGCTCTGGGGCTGTGGCCCTCCGAGCAGAAAATTGAGAGCTGAGTACCTGTCAAAACCTAGGTACCCGCTCTTCCCCCAAAAAAAAAAAAAATGGCATGCCAAATGTGGCATGCCATGGGTGGGGTCAGGAGTGCTTAAAGTGCAAGTTACACTTTTGGGGGGAACTCCGCTTTAAGTGGCCACTGATTGTATAACATATTGCGCATGTGCATTGTAGCTACTTTATCCTCCGTATTTTACTGATACAGGGAAAGCACACTGCACTGTGCCCCAGGTAGATGAAGGAGATGCATTGAGACTGAGCTGTCGTCACTTCCAGGTGTACCCTCAACATCACTTCCGGGTCTATGGAACGCACGTCGGCTCTGTGGCTTGCGGGCGGGTGGTACAGTTCCCAGTGAGTGAGATGTTTATGTTGGTGCTTCCTGGGCACTGTGTCATGTGAGTGCCTTTTTGGCTTTCAATAAATATACTACACTATGTATTAGGCTTGTGCAATTCGTTTCAAATTTCGTTTTTACCGAATTTTTCAAATTTTGGGGAGAATGGGGGAAGGCCTGATGGTTCTGAGATGGTCCCGGCCCGCTCCTTCCCCCCCCTCTTCCTTTTGGGGGGGGGGGGGGAGATGTATCTGTAACTAATCCGGTCTCTTTGTATGATAAATGTGTTTGAAACTGCCACTTATGTTGACTGTTATCCATATAATTCTACCTGCCTAATATTACTGCGAATTACTGGATTATTTGTATTTGTAATCGCTCGTTGAGCGACTCTTACTTGTATGCTACCTATGCTTTTGTTTGATTTTGAAAACAATAAAAACTTTTCTGTTAAAAAAAAATTATAGGTATTGGAATTTCCTTTCATATTTGGCTGTTAGTGATAAATTTCATATTTAAGTTCACTAACAGCCATATTTTCAAGGAAATTCCAATACCTATAATTTAATAGTTATTTGTTAGTTATTATTTCAAATATTCTTTGTTATTTTCGAGTTTTCGGATTTCCGAATTTTAAAATTTTGGATTTTCGGCTGTTCCGACTGCTGAATTTTCGGAATTAAAATTCGGAAAAAAATTCAGAATTCGTCCAAATTCAGGGCGCCTGCTGGCTGGGATGATCGGGCGGGTAGCATGTGGTTATCAAATAATGGAAGGTTTCCATTGTAAGTGGTCTTTCATCAATATCGGTTAAATCCATATTCGCTGTACACAGAGAATATCGTTAAACCGACACTGGGAGACACTGTGACAACACATAATAAACATCCAAAATTTGTACAACAGACCTGAGAAGAGAGTTCCACCCTCTATGAAAATCATGTTAAGTTCACCCGGCTGTTCTGCACATTCAACCAGCTAATGGAGACCATGTCTCCTTTACATCTCCCTCAGAGGTGGAGCACTACCTCAACACTTCTCAAGTCACAGCCATGGACCAGGGGGACAGTTCCCTGCCACCCAGTCCCTCTTCACCCAGAAGGTCTACACTAACTACACTGAACCAGCAGAGTCCTCAGAAGCCTCCCTACAAGCACATTCACTTCGACCTTCCAGAGAACTGCCCTATGACCAGTTGAACTTCTCTACTTGACCTCAAGTTTGCTTTGTTTCCAGGTTTACTTTTTTGTTATTTTGTTATAATGTCCTGTGTCTCTACCTGCCTATTGCCTAATTCAGGGCTTTGGTCCGGGTTATTTATCCCTCCTGCTCTTTCCCTGATCACTACTGTTAGCGCCGCACAAGTGCCCTACAGCTAGGCAGACAAATGACTTGCAGACACACTCTTGCCTACACTCTCCCCTACCCAGCTAGAAGAGCTGAATGCCCCTATCATTTTAGATGACATTTGCCTTACAATTAAATCTTTGTCGGCAGGAAAGGCTCCAGGACCCGATGCACAACAAGGTCACATATATGAGAAGCCTCATATATAGAGTTAGGTCTGCAGTATACAGGGAGCCTTGACGAGGCCTGCAGCTTACGCATGCACTTGCAAATGTGTGTAACCAATCCCCTGCCTTTTAAACGCTACTGTTAGACAGGTGAATTTGTTTGGTGACAGACTGGTCGGTAAGTTGAGCTTGGAATTCTTTGTTTTTTGTTTGTGGATGCCCCTCCATAGCTCCTTGCTGTAGTGGCCAGTTATAGGTGGTGGACAGTGACCTTGTTTTGTATCGTAACTTTGGGCGCACATCAGGTGCACACCAGCCATTAGGCCACGGCTGGGTGTCTGGTCCTGTACCTTTAAGGGGGGATGGGCTCCTCCAGTCACCTGTCCTCCATCTATCCATTAAATTGCATGTGCTTCCATTGAGAAGCCTCATATATAGAGTTAGGTCTGCAGTATACAGGGAGCCTTGACGAGGCCTGCAGCTTACGCATGCACTTGCAAATGTGTTTAACCAATCCCCTGCCTTTTAAACGCTACTGTTTGTCACCAAACAAATTCACCTGTCTGACTGGTCGGTAAGTTGAGCTTGGAATTCTTTGTTTTTTGTTTGTGGATGCCCCTCCATAGCTCCTTGCTGTAGTGGCCAGTTATAGGTGGTGGACAGTGACCTTGTTTTGTATCGTAACTTTGGGCGCACATCAGGTGCACACCAGCCATTAGGCCACGGCTGGGTGTCTGGTCCTGTACCTTTAAGGGGGGATGGGCTCCTCCAGTCACCTGTCCTCCATCTATCCATTAAATTGCATGTGCTTCCATTGAAAAGCCTCATATATAGAGTTAGGTCTGCAGTATACAGGGAGCCTTTATGAGGCCTGCAGCTTACGCATGCACTTGCAAATGTGTGTAACCAATCCCCTGTCTTTTAAACGCTACTGTTAGACAAGTGAATTTGTTTGGTGACAGACTGGTCGGTAAGTTGAGCTTGGAATTCTTTGTTTTTTGTTCCAGGACCCGATGGCCTTACTGTGGAATTTTACAAGTTAACACTAGATTTTATTCCAGCCAATCTCCACCATGTGTACAAAGAGATGTGGGCCGATAAGCCCCCATTACACTCATTGCTAAAAAAGGAAAAGACCCCTTACTCCCAAGTTCCTATAGGCCAATCTCCCTTATCAATGTCAATGCTAAAATCCTCTCTAAAATCCTTGCTTCCCGGTTAGCTCAGCTTCTGCCAGCCATTCTCCATCAGGCCCAATCAGGCTTTGCGCCAGGTCGATCTGCAAATCTTAACATTCGTAAAGTTCCGTTGGCTCCAGAACATGACAGTGTCCACCCTGACCAGGATATAGCTATTATTTCCCTAGATGCAGAGAAGGCTTTTGACAGCATTCCTTTTCTCTGGCTATTCATGGTCATGAGCATGTTTAGCATGTCAGGCCCAATACTGAATCTTGTTCAAAAAATGTGTGTTTCTCTTACAGCCCGCCTTGTCACTACTGTCTTCATTTCATCTGAAATACTACTTACTAAAGGTACAAGACAGGGATGCCCTCTGTCTCTCCTTCTCTTCAACATTGCTATAGAACCACTCTAGAATGTTGAATTCTCCCTCAGGGATTAGCGGCGTCACGACTGGCAATCAAACCTTTCGCTTGGCTTTATTTGCGGATGATATTCTGCTTTTTTCTACTAACCTGCTCTCTGATTTCACTAAGCTTCCGGTTTTGTATGCTAACTTCTGTGTCTGCTCGGGCTTACGGATCACTTTTGATATAAGTGAGCTCTTAGCACTCAACCCGTCTGTGTCCGCCAGGTGGAATGACTCATTCCCATTTGTTATTGCCAAACAACACATAACTTATCTTGGTATTCGCATCGGCAGAGAACCCTCTTCTTTGTAGACCCTCAATTAACCTCCACTAATTGCAAAGATTGTACAGGAGCTGGAAGCATGGGCAGCCCTACCCCTCTCTGGAAGATGTCACCTTTTTAAAATGGTATTATTCGCCAGACTGCTTTATCCATTACAAACCCTCCCTATCTTATTAGAAAATTCTGATGTCCAGAAAATACATATGGCCCTAATAGCCTTTATCTGGCATGGCAAAAGACCTCAAATTGTGCTCCAAAAATTGTGTGTCCCTATGAGCAAAGGAGGGGTGGGTTTACCCAATATTAGATTTTACAATCTCTCTTGTCTCCTGAGGCAAGGCCTTGATTGGCTTTGGGGGGAAATCCCGCTACACCAACAATATGCAAGAGGGCGCCCATATGTCACCGTACAATCTCCAAGCTATCCTCCACTCTAGGCTTCACTCATTAAATGTTTACCTATGGTCTAACTTGTTAATCAAAGATATTGTCCTCGCATGAAGAGACGTGTGGAGACACCTGGGCCTACCCTCTACCATTCCTCTGTATATACCCTTACACTGTAACCCAATGTTTCCCCCCTCCACTGAGCATATGGCTTTTGCACGGTAGGCTACCTGTGGCCTCTTAACTGTCACTGATGTCCTGAATACTGACTGTGGCTCCTTCTCTGACTTATACAATACTCCCTCTCTGCATCACAGGCCTGCATAAAGGCAATGCTGTCTGTTTTCGAAGCCTTCACGGTACCCTTCTTTTGTTATCTTTTGATAAAACCAATAAACACATATATACTGCGATTATTTTTGGGAATCCTCCCATATATTACAGTGTCCGTAAAAAGTATTCATACCCCTTGAAAATTTCCACATTTTGTCATGTTGCAACCAAAAACCTAAATGTATTTTATTGGGATTTTATGTGATAGACCAACACAAAGTGGCACATAATTGTGAAGTGGAAGGAAAATGCTAAATGCTTTTCAACATTTTTTACAAATAAATATGTGAAAAGTGTGGGGTGCATTTGTATAGCGCCCCCCTGAGTCAATACTTCATAGAACCACCTTTCTCTGCAATTACAGCTGCAAGTCTTTTTGGGGATGTCTCTGCCAGCTTTTTTTTGCCCATTCTTCTTTACAAAATAGCTCAAACTCTGTCAGATTGGATGGAGAACGTCTGTGAACAGCAATTTTCAAGTCTTGCCACAGATTCTCAATTGGATTTAGGTCTGGACTGTGACTGGGCCATTCTAACACATGAATATGCTTTGCTCTAAACCATTCCATTGTAGCTCTGGCTGTATGT
Organism: Glandirana rugosa; assembly: GCA_018402905.1. Classification (NCBI taxonomy): domain Eukaryota; kingdom Metazoa; phylum Chordata; class Amphibia; order Anura; family Ranidae; genus Glandirana; species Glandirana rugosa. The sequence continues at coordinate 763,549 of BLSH010043214.1, forward strand.
TTAGGGCCGTTGTCCTGCTGGAAGGTAAACCTCCGCCCCAGTCTCCCCAAATCTTTTTCAGACTCTAACAGGTTTTCTTCTAAGATTGCCCTGTATTTGGCTCCATCCATCTTCCCATCATCTCTGACCAGCTTTCCTGTCCCTGCTGAAGAAAAGCATCCCCACAACATGATGCTACCACCACCATGTTTCACAGTGGGGGTGGTGTGTTCAGGGTGATGTGCAGTGTTAGTTTTCCACCACACATACCGTTTTGCTTTTAGGCCAAAAAGTTCAATTTTGGTCTCATCTGACCAGAGCACTTTTTTTTTTTTTTAACAGAAAAGTTTTTATTTTTTTGTCATTTTAGAATGGTACATACATTTACATTGCAATGTATACTACTGTCAGTATGCAAACAGTGCAAAGCATAAACAACCAAAGTAACTATAGTTTAGAATAGTGGCAGTTTCCAGCTTACAAATCTTCTCAAAAGAGCTTCAGCAGTACGAACAGGATGAACTCTCGAGAGTGGGGGTCACTAGCATTAGATGTAGGATAGTTCATACCTGGTGTTACTGTACTTGAGATCCTCCAGCTGGCTCTCCATCCCTACATGCTCAGAACAGCTCAGTCACTCATTCTGCAACCCAAGGTCCCCAGATTTTATCAAATTTTTTGGGGCATTTGCGGCTCATGTATGTGAGTTTATATACTGGGATTAATACGGTTAATCATCTATCTCCTTTGAGTAAGCATAGGAGGATCCGGGTGCTTCCACTTGAGTAAAATAGATTTCCTGGCATAGAAGGTCGTGTAAAACACAAACGACCTTCTATGAGTACCCTCTGTGATGGTGTCACTGATACCAAGAAGCAGAACCATATAATCCATGCCCAACTGTAATTTTCCTAGCGCTGCTATTACACCAACCACCTCTCTCCCGAACTGTTGGATCAACGGACATTCCCATATGACATGAAAAAATGTACCCACATCAGTAGTGCACTTCAGGCATCTATCTGTCCGAGATGGGTATATTCTTGATAGTCTCTGGGTAGCGTAGTATGCCCTATGGAGAAACTTTAGCTGAATATATCGATCTTTGGTGGAGATCATCAAGGGTATATATTGTTGCACTCCCTCCTCCCAGTCCGCCTCGGACAAAGTAGGGATATCAGCTCTCCATTTGTCAAATAGTTGTGCTCCCCTCCCCCCATCCTGAGCCGTTATTCTGAGGTAAAGGGATGATAGAGTTTTATCTACATTGCGTGATATCAGAAAACTCTCGACCACTAAAGAGCATAGACGTGAGGAGTTGGAAAGTAGTTCTCAATTGGTCGAATTCTAATAGGGAGCCATTCAGAATGACATGATCTAGGATCTTTATCCCATATCCCGCCCTAAGGGCAGGGTCCGGGACCGACTGGAGGTGGGGCAGCCTTGGATTGTCCCATAGGGGAGTGTACGGTGACCACATGTTAGATCCCTGTATGCTATTAGTTAGTTGCTCCCAGACCCTGGCAGTTGTCCACATTGGGATAGTCACTTCTGGGTGGGCCTTTGGTCCTCTAAACACCAAATTACTCAGGGCTGCGTAAGAACTGAGGATAACAGCTTCAATGTTTACCGCTGGGTTTGACTGGTTTTGGGTAAACCACCAGCGCACCGTCACCAGGACCGCAACCCAGTAATACTTCCTGAAGCATGGGAGTGACAAGCCCCCAAGGCCCAAAGCAAGCTGAAGCGTTTCCCTAGCAACTCTAGGGGTCGTTCCCGCCCATATAAAGGAGCCTGTTATCTCATCCGGTTTCTTGAAGAATGAGTTGGGTATGGGGACAGGGGTGTTCCTGAACACGTAAAGAAACTTAGGTAGGAACGTCATCTTAAGTAAATTGATCCTTCCCACCGGACTGAGGGGGAGGGATTTCCACGCTTGACAATTAATTATGAGTTGCTGTAGGATTGGGTATACATTGTCTATTAAATAGCTTGTGGGATCTTTGCGGATGACTATGCCTAGGTATTTATAGTTATCTACCAAGCTTAGGGGAATATCCCCCGGGACCAAAGCAGGCAGCCTGGATAAGGAAAATAAAATAGACTTGGACCAATTAATCTTGACTCCTGAATATGTTTCAAACCTATTTATTATTTCTAACACCACCTCTAACGAGAAAGACGCGTCAGGTAGTTAAAGGAGAGTGTCATCCGCGTAAAGGGATATTTTTTCCCGCAAAGGGCACACCGGTATGCCGGTGATAGAGGGCGAGTCCCTAATAAGGATAGCCAAGGGCTCAATGGCTAGTGCAAAAAGCCCAGGGGAAAGTGGACAGCCCTGCCTAGTTCCCCTGTGCAATCGGAAGGCAGAAGAGAGTGAGCCATTGGTGCGGACTCTGGCCAATGGGGCACAGTATAGCTGTTTGACCCATGACACAAACTTAGGCCCAAAGCCAAACCTCTCCAGAACCTGCCAGAGAAAGGCCCACTCCACGGAGTCAAAGGCCTTTTCTGCATCTAGAGAGGCCACCTGCTCAGCCTCCGTAACCTTAGCAATGTGCTTATAGAGTCTCCGTAGGTTGATGTCCGTGCCCTTACCTGGCATGAAGTCCGTTTGGTCTCCATGTACTAGGGACAATATAACTGAGGTGAGCCTGTTTGTTAGTATTTTTATAAGGATCTTCGCATCTACATTGAGAAGCGATATTGGCCTGTAAGAGGCACAATGATCAGGGTTCCTACCAGGTTTGAGCACCACTACTATTATTGCCTCAGACATAGAACACAATGCTCCTCCAGCATTGTAAGTATGAGGTCGTGGAATCTCGGGGCAAGCAGTTCAACATTAGCCTTATAAAATTCCGCCGGTAGCCCGTCGGGACCCGGGGTCTTAGATGCCTGGAGAGATGCAATTGCTGATCTCACCTCCTTGAGGGTAATGGGGGCCTCTAGTTTGGCTCGGGCTGAGGGCCGAGAGCCTTGGGAAATCTATCTGTCCCAAATAGGCTAGTAGACGTTCTAGCGGGTAGTCAACCCTGGAGGTGTACAGTTTCTCATAGAATCTAGCGAATCAGGCATTTATCCATTGGGGGTCAGATAAGCCCGGAGCAAAGAAAAGAAAGAGAAATGAGCATAGGGCTGGCATGACTTGGTTGCAGGACAAAGGAGAGGAAGGGGTTAACTGAGTTTTGAGAGGCAGTAATTAGTTAGTGGGGGGGTGGGACATCAGGTAGCAGAAGGAGAGAGGGGTCAAGGTTCGGTCATTTGGAGACAGAGAACGGAGAAGAAGCAGCTTTGCTTCTCTCCCCCCCAGCTGCTGCCATGAGTGAACTGGATTCTATCCTCCGTCACCTTTGGGCGTCGGCTGCCTCCAAAGGCATGGCCTGGCTATGGCAACAGGTCGCATCACTGGAGCAGGGCGAATGCTCCACTTCTTTGGATACGTGGGGCGGACATGCTCGGAGGTCACGGCCTCCGGAGCGCTTCTCCCTGCCATCTGCTTCCAGGGCTAGGCGCCACGATGGGAGCCCCCGCAATGGGTACTTCTGGACCCAGTGCTGGTGCATCCGCAAGCCCCCCCCTTCTGCAGTGAGTCGGATGGATGCGGTGTTCACCAGGTCTGAAGGTGAGTTTTACAGCTCCAAGGATGGTGAGGTGCCTGTTCGGTCGGCAGTGGTGGATGCGGGACCTGAGGCTGGGGGATCTGTTCCTGGACAGCCTAGTAAGTGCAGCACTAACCTTTCTTCTTTACAGGATATGCTGGGTGATTTGTTCAGTAGAAGGGTAGGGGTTATTGGGGAAGGGGGTGGCTCTTCACCCCCTGGCGGCTCCTTCCGCCGTACCCCACACAGCGGATCACCGGTCTGCTGCGTCGAGCTCCGGGGCGGAGGTACGGGATCTTTTGGAAGGGTTGCGGGCGTTAGTGCAACACATCGGCGGTGATTTGGCGGTGCCATCACCTGTTTCCGGCTGGCAGCCAGGAGCCACGCTAGCAGGGGGGTCAGTGGCCTCGAATACTGCAGTTTCGGGGGCGGGGGACGGGGTGACGGTGGGGGTTCTTACCGACCAGGGAGTTTCCGATAAGACGGATGCGACAAAGGAATCGGGTAAGTCTGATCACATCCGTTTAGCAGACCCAGCTAAATGTGAAGTCTATGTCTGTTTTGAGGGCCTTTTGGGGGCGCATCTTAAGTCAGAGGTGAGGGAGAAGATATGGAAGGGTGAGTACGTGGAAATATTTTCTCTTTTACCACTGGAGAAGTTTAATTTATACTAGGTTAAGCTGGAGGAGTCAAAAAAGGAGGACGAGGAGAAGTGGCATTATCGCTTGATCCCTCGCACTTTTGCTAATTGGATGCAGGCGTTCACAATTTTGGCAAGTGTGATCGGTGAAATGCAACCTGAGAATTGCTCTGCGCTTTTCTGCTACTTGGATGCCATTGGTGAAGCTTATCGGGTTTATGGAGAGCAGGCCTGGCTTCGTTACGATGAACAGTTTCGGCAGCGGAAAGCCGTCCGCTCCTCCATACGGTGGGGCCATAAGCCTCTGGATGAAGCTCATGACCTCCGCGCGGGCCTCCTCATCGTTTTTTTCCAAGCTCAGCCGGCAGTTCGATTACCCCGGGACAGCTGGCCGCTAAGTGGCGGGGTTACTGTTGCCAGTTTAACGAAGGGGCATGCAGGTTTGGAAACAGTTGCTGTTTCAAACACAAGAGCTCGGGGTGCGGAGGCAGTCACCAGTTGTCTCGATGCTTTAAACAGGGGAAAGGACGTTCCGGCGATACTTCAGGTAAGAGTGACGACTCCAGTGAAGGTGGAAAGGATGCTTCCCTTCTTAAATAGGTACCCGGATCAGGTGGCTGCTCGGCTACTTGAGTCGGGTTTCGCTGAGGGTTTTCGTATTCCGTGTTCGCTGGCGCGCATCCCTCCCGTTTCTAAAAATTTGAAGTCAGCTTTGCTTCACCCTTCGGGAGTTTCCGACAAATTGGTAAAAGAAGTGGCACTTGGGCGCATGTGTGGTCCTTTCCCTCGACCCCCCTCTGGACAACTTGGTTGTTTGCCTGTTGGGGGTGGTTCCCAAGAAGGAACCTCATAAATTCCGATTGATCCATCACCTCTCTTTTCCGAAAGGGGGGTCGGTAAACGATGCAATTGACCCTAATGCATGTTCGGTTACTTATACCTCTTTTGATGCTGTGGTTTTTTGGGTTCGTCATTATGGTTGCGGTGCCTTGATGGCCAAAACTGATGTGGAGTCGGCCATTCGGCTGCTGCCGGTCCATCCACAGAGTTTTTATCTCCTTGGATGCCAGTGGCAGGACGCGTTTTATGTTGATTGTTGTTTGCCGATGGGCTGTTCGGTTTCTTGTTCCTTTTTTGAGACCTTCAGTTCATTTGTTGAATGGGTGGTGAGGGACGTGTCGGGTATCAATTCCGTTGTCCACTATCTTCACGATTTTTTGTGTGTTGGCCCGCCTTCTTCACGGATATGCGGTATTTTGCTGGCCACTCTGCAGCACATTGCCGAACGGTTTGGGATATCATTGGCCCCTGATAAGACAGTTGGCCCGGTGACGGAGATTAGCTTTTTAGGCATAGTCATTGACTCTCAGGCTATGGAGTGTCGGCTGCCGGATGACAAGCTGGTTGCCCTACAGTCTGAGATTCGATCGGTGATAGGGAAGCGCAAGATTCAACTTTGGCAACTTCAATCGCTTCTGGGCAAGTTGAATTTTGCTTGCAGGATCATGCCGATGGGGAGGGTTTTTTGCCGCCGTTTATCGGCTGCTACGTCGGGGGTTTCTTCCCCCACGCATTTCATTACTTTGACCCGGGCTCACAGGGAGGATCTTCGGGTGTGGCACGTTTTCCTGGACTCCTTTAATGGCTGCTTGCTGTGGATGGCGTGGCCGTTCAGTAATTCCCATCTGGAATTTTTCACCGACGCTGCTGGTTCGACTGGCTACGGGTCCTATTTTGGGGGTAAATGGAGCGCTGCCCTTTGGCCGGACACATGGCTGGAAGCTGGATTCCTTAGGAACCTTGTTGGAATGCTTTCCAGTCATTGTGGAGGTGGAAATATGGGGTGAGTGGTTCCATAATCGGAAGACCAGGCTTCATTGTGATAACTTGGGGGTGGTGCAGGTTATTAATCAGGTGTCAGCATCCTCAGCGCTGGTGGTACGCTTATTGCGGCACCTCGTGTTACGTTGCTTACAACTGAATTCCTTTATTTATGCTGTGCATATTCTGTGAGCAATTAACGAAGTGGCCCATGCTTTATCTCGGTTTCAGTAGGACTGATTCCGGGAGTTGGCACCGGGTGCGGAGCAACACGGACATCCGTGTCCCCGTCAACTGTGGAACATTGCATTGGTGTAGCTGCGGAATTGATCCGGAATTCCTTGAGCGCTAGGACATGGTCTGCATAGGCATATGCTTGGAAGGAATGGTTGGCTCTGTTGGATCAGATCGGTGAGGTAACGGGGTATGGGTCGGTCACTGCATTACTATATTATATCGGACAGAATTTTGAGAGGGGCGTTTCAGCTTCAGCATTGGATCGTAAGCTGGCGGGTTTAGCTTTTTGGTTCCCGTTGACGGGGGGACAGGATTTAACAAAAGTCTTCATGGTTAAACAGGCGGTAAAAGGTTATAGGAAAGGGTCCAAGAAGCGTGACAGGAGGTGTCCCATCGCTTTTTCCATGTTGGAACTCTTGATGCAGCAGGTAAGTTTGGTCTGCTCGTCCAGCTACGAAGCCTATTTGTTTAGGGCTGCGTTTACATTGGCCTTTTATGGGGCCTTTCGGGTGAGTGAGCTGGTGAGCCCTGCTCGATCTACCCCTGGGGGCCTTATGGCAGGGGACGTGAAATATAGTGAATCTTTGGTGGCCCTTTTTCTGCGTCGGTTAAAGATGGACCGCTTGGGTCGGGGTAAGTATGTACATGTGTACCAAGTTCCAGGGTCTTCTATTTGCCCCGTAGCTGCAGTTGAGGAATTTTTGGGTGTTCGCCCAGCCGTTGGGGGTTCATTTTTGGTTCACCGGGATGGTTCATCTCTTTCTGTGTTTCAGTTTAGCTCGGTGTTTTGGCGATGCCTGGGAGCCGCTGGTTACCCCCCTACTGACTATTCTTCTCACTCCTTTCACATCGGTGCGGCCACTGAGGCCGCCCGGTGGGAATTGGACACGGCAGTAATTAAACGCAACGTTGGGAGTCATAGAAACATAGAAAAGTGACGGCAGAAAAAGACTGAGTAGTCCATCGAGTCTGTCCCTTTTTATTTTTATTTATTTATTTATTTACATTAACCTTGTTGTCTGACTATGGATTTATGTTTATCCCAAGCAGGTTTGAAGCCATTTACTGTTGACTGTCTCACAACCTCTGTTGGTAGTTTATTCCAATAATCAACCACGCTTTCAGTAAAATAATACTTTCTAAGATTAGTTTTGAACTTCCCTCCAGTTAGTTTGAGGTCATGTCCCCGTGCTCAAGATTTTTATTTCATATTGAAAAGACTGCCTTCCTGAACCTTATTCAACCCCTTGATGTATTTAAAGGTTTCAATCATGTCTCCCTCTCCCTTCTTTCCTCCAGACTGTACATATTAAGTTCCTGAAGTCGCTCTTGATATGTTTTATCCCCCAGACCTTTCACCATTTTTGTTACCCGTCTCTGAACTCGTTCTATTTTATCAATATCTTTTTGTAAGTGAGGTCTCCAGAACTGGACACAGTATTCTAAGTGAGGTCTCACTAAAGATCTATATAGAGGAATCAGAACCTCCTTCCTCCTGCTGGTGATCCCTCTACTGATACATCCCAGAATTCTATTTGCTTTTCCCACTGCCTGGTCACACTGTTTGCTTATTTTGCAATCATCTGAAATAAGCACCCCCAAATCTTTTCTGCAGTGCTGGCTAACACTGTACCCCCAATGCTGTACTCTCTAAGGGGATTATTTTTCCCTAGATGCAGGTTGATAGGTTAATGCAGATGATGGGTTTAAAACTTATGTTCGCCCACAATTGGTTCGAGAGCTATAGACTAGGTAATTTTGTTGCTGTGTTATTTGTGCAGGATGTGTCTATATTTTATTGCTATGTTTTTCTTTTCAGGTAATGTGGCTGGCCTCATTTGGATATTGGGGCACTCTTTTGTGTTCTGGGGGGCCGAGAGGGCGGAGGTTAGGCCTAACGGCCACCAGTTGGGTATTCCCCGGGAGGTGGCTAAAATCAGGTGGATCGGGGTCCCAGGCATGTTGTGGAGCAGGGTGTTGCCTGAGGTACATAAATACTCACGCTTGGACAGGGTCCCGGATGTCTTAGTATTGCACGTTGGAGGCAACTATTTAGGCATTAGATCCATGCGACATTTGATTCGGGACATCTAGTTTGATGTCCTGCCGATACGCATGGAATTCCCATCTACCATCATCATCTGGTCTGACATTGTCAGTCGCACATCATGGCGTTATGCTAGATCGGTGGAGAAGATTAACAAAGCCCGCATTAAGGTTAATAAGGAATTTGGGAGATTTGTAGTTCAAAATGGGGGTTTTGTGGTTCGTCATCGGGACCTTGAAGTGGACACTAGTCAATACTTGAGAGGAGACGGTGTCCACCTCAATGCCGTGGGTATTGATTTTCGGTTTTTAGGCCTCCAGGATGGCATTCAAAGGGCTCTGCGTTTTTGGGGGAGTTTACAGATGTAAGGCTTTACACCTGTGTGCGGTGGCGGTGGGGATCTTTGGAGCCTTCTAAAATTATAGTGATATGGTATAGTGGGGGCACTATCTATGGTATGGTGTCCTCGGTACGGTGCCAGTTAACCAAGGTTTAACTGGGCATTTGGTATCGGGTTATCTGCGCTGAAGGTGGAAATTTTGGATCGTCCTTGAGGCGGTGAGTTGCGGCTGAGGACATGCGTCACTCAGATACATAACGTAGTTTTGGATTTTCACTGCCTTCAAAGATCACCAGCTAAGATCTATCTGTGAATGTATTACTTTGTACGTAAAATGTTTTAATGGTTATTTGTTAATAAATGGCCGGTTTCGGCCAATTTTACCCCAAAATGGGTGCTTTGTTTATTATAGAATAAGTAATTGGGTTAGTAAGGTCGGAGTTGTATCTGTCTTACCACAGTCATGTCTGCAACACTCCATTGTTGTCCATTATACCGGAGATGTGGGAAGTAGAAGCTTGCTCTCTAGCCAACCATGCCAATAGCCTACCCGTTCATTCCCCCTGCTAAAAAATTCTCTGATTGTGACAGCAAATGTTTCCTGCATGAGGTAGCTCTGAGTAGGGAAATGTCTCGGTATATCAGAATATGATATCTATACACAATTTCATTTTTGGTAGACACATAGGTAGCCTCCAGCTCCTGGGCTTTACATTCAGCTTCCGCAAGAGCCAGGCCTGTGTCCCTCCGGGCCCTGCCAATTAGCAGTTGATACTGACCCCTAGAATACGCCTTGAAGGCAACCCACCTGGTCTGTGGAGAAGCTGTACCCTCATTACTGTTCCAGTAGATCTCCAATTCCGTCTCAATCAGTGGGGCCACTGTTACATACCTGGGAGATGAGCCAGAAGGTAGAAAGAGACCTCTCCTACAACTTCGGCTTGCGGGCTGCTGGGAGTGATACAGCAGCCACGGGAGCACGGCGGGGTAAGAGGGCCTGATCAGTCCCGGGAATAGCAGAGCAGGATGCTGGAACAGACTGGCTGGACAGCAGAGCAGGATGCTGGAACAGACTGGCTGGACAGCAGAGCATAGTTACATAGTTAGTCAAGTTGAAAAAAGACACAAGTCCATCTAGTTCAACCAAAAAAAAAAATGTGTGTGTGTGTGTGTATATATATATATATATATATATATATATATATATATAAAACCAAATAATCCCATATACAATCCTTCATCCACAGTTGATCCAGAGGAAGGCAAAAAACCCCAGCAAAGCGTGATCCAATTTGCTATAACGGGGGAAAAAATTCCTTCCTGATTCCCCGAGAGGCAATCGGATTCCCCCTGGATCAACTTTACCTAAAAATGTTAGTACCCAGTTATATTATTTACATTAAGGAAAGAACCCAGGCCTTTTTTTAAAGCAATCAACCGTGCTGGCCAAAACCACCTCTGGGGGGAGTCTATTCCACATTTTCACAGCTCTTACTGTGAAGAAACCTTTCTGTATTTGTAGATGAAATCTTTTTTCCTCTAGACATAAAGAGTGCCCCCTTGTCCTTTGTGATGACCTTAAAGTAAATAACTCAACACCAAGTTCACTATATGGACCACTTATATATTTGTACATGTTGATCATATCCCCCCTTAATCTCCTCTTCTCAAGAGAGAATAAATTCAGATCCTCTAATCTTTCCTCATAGCTGAGCTCCTCCATGCCTCTTATTAGTTTGGTTGCCCTTCTCTGCACTTTCTCTAGTTCCCCGATATCCTTTTTGAGAACTGGTGCCCAAAACTGAACTGTATATTCCAGATGAGGTCTTACTAATGATTTGTACAGGGGCAAAATGATGTCTCTATCTCTGGAGTCCATACCTCTCTTAATACAAGAAAGGATTTTGCTTGCTTTGGAAACTGCAGCTTGGCATTGCATGCAATTATTAAGCTTATGATCTACCAACACCCCCAGATCCTTCTCCACTATGGATTCCCCCAGTTGTACTCCCCCTAGTATGTACGATGCATGAATATTCTTTGCCCCCAAGTGCATAACTTTACATTTATCAACATTAAACCTCATTTGCCACACAGTCACCCAATTAGACAGTGCATTGAGGTCTGCTTGTAAATTGGAGACATCCTGCAAGGAAGTTATTCCACTG
>BLSH010043293.1:34052-65068 GCA_018402905.1 Glandirana rugosa
TTTTTTTTGTTTTATTGTCATATATTTCCTATATAAACTATTTCCTAGACTATTACCTTAACTATTATAACAATGATTAAACATTTTATAAAAATCTCGAACGGTTCATTTGTTTGACGACCTACAATTGGTGAAGTCGGGGCCTTCCTAAAGGTCGAAATCCTGGCCTCGGGAAAAACGCTAAGCCGCGACGCAGCGAAATTGACTGTTAACGCGCCAGCACGCTGCAACATGGGTTTGCTTTAAACGCAGGAAAAAAAGGGTGTTTATCTCGAAAGAAAACCACCATAAACTAGTGGAGACGCAGTAAAGACTAGCGGCAACGTCGCACGACCGCGCAATTGTCAGTTAAAGCGACGCAGCGCCGAATCGCAAAAAGGGCTCCGGTCCTAAAGCTGGAAATCCTTCCGGGGCTGAAGTGGTTAACATCCAGCAGTTTGTTTACTTGGCAAGCTCTAAAAATATTTTACAAATTAGTAACAATATTATCAATTCCATTATCAGATCCTTTATCAAATATATCCTTTATATACTGTTATTTTGTTTTTTTTTTGTTTTTTTGGGTGGGAGGGGAGATTGGGTGACAAAGGTTTTTATTTGCTTTTTAGGTAAATACACAATGCGCATACATATATATAATAGGAGTGATATAAAAAGGAATGATTTTCCAGAATAAATAAAAGAAAGGAATTAAAGGAGCTAATTCACATTTCTCAAGTCCAATTGATAAAAAAAATTGCCACCACATGATTCTGTTGGACCCATTTTAAAACTACTGGCCAATACAAGAGCTATTTTTAAAGCGACACACTTACAATATAATATTCGCTGTCTACATTGACAGTTTTTCTGTCTTGCCTTCAACCATAGAAACACTGGAAATTGGATGGGGGAGTGGGATAATCCCCAACATCACCGCCCTTCTCCTCGCTTTTTTATTTATTCTAAATAATAAATACATATATGGAAAAAACATTTCAAAAATGCATCAAAACACAACCAAGTCACATTACTTAATCACATTGAAAATTGGATCAAATCACAGTCGCACAAGTGTGAATTTAGCCTTACCCTCCCTTATTAGATAGTATGACATTTTTTTGGTGTGTCTTTTTCGTCTGTCTCACATTGCAATTAATTTATGCCCCAATGCTATTGTATTTGAGGCAAATGTCATGCTTCAATAAATGTATTAAGCAAGACCAAAATTAATTTACTTAATGAAACCTGAACATTAATTTGAATGTTTGCACAACTTATGTAATAATAGGCTCACTTCACAGAGCTAACACACCAAGATAAGTACACTTATTTTTTTGTGACAGTTAATTTCAGTTCAGTGCCATTAAATTTGAGGAATACAATCACATAGCTTAACCTCCCTGGCGGTATGATTATGTCAGATTTTTGGTGCTGAAAGCGGTACGATTATTTTGCATGGAAATTTGGCGTTTTATATTGTAGGCCTGTAATTCTTAGGAATAACTCACTTAAATCTGTCCAAACAACAGTCTAGTAGACATCCCGGGTATGAAAAAGTTTGAAAAATGAAATCATAAATTATAATATAATAAATAACTATAAATAATTATCAAAAATAATAACGTAATAGTAATAAAATGTATTCAATAATGTAATCAAACCAAAACACTGAAATTTGCTCAGTTGCAGAATTGTCGCTGTCGTCACTTTCAGTTTCTGATGGTAAATTTCCCCAAAAATCAGTATCACTCAATTCTGCAAATGATTCTTATTTACTATCAGTGTTTTCTAGCTGATCAAAAACCACTTTTGAGGTAAAGGGACACTTTTTGGTTGCTATGGACATTCTAAAGTTTCCAGGCAGAAAGAATGACATATATAAAATAAAAGTGCATGCAGGGCTCTGGGCAAACCACTAGGGACAAAGGGGATGTGAAATGTTTTCATACAGTAATGTAATCTGTAAGATTACAGTGTACTGTATGTTTACTGTGTGTTTCACTATTTGAATTTCTTGCCGGTCTCCGTCCCCATGCAACGCGACGCTCGCAGGGAACGGAGCCCGGCACACAGAAGCATTGGGCGAAGGACAGACACGCTGACACCGCGGGAGAACATCACTGGATCCAGGGGACAAGGTGAGTAACCCAGCCTGGATCCAGCAATGCAATCCTGAGTGTGGCTCGGGGTTACCGCTAATGGTACTGAAATTCCACCCCAAGCCACACTCGGGATTACCGCCAGGGAGGTTAATATAGTGTCTAAGGCCCCTTTCACACTAAGGCGGTTTTCAGGTGTTTTAGCGCTAGAAATCATCTCTAAATAATGCCTTAAAACCAGCTCAAAACTCCTGCCCATTCTTCTCAGTGTGACTTTTCACACTGTGGCGATGCTCTTGCCCTGATTGAAATGAATGGGCAGCGCTGCTGAAGCGCCAGCATAGCGATTTAGCAGCTGTGCTAACCAGTGCTTTTAACCCCTTTTTAATACCCTCGAGGGGGTGAAAAGCGCCGCGTTGCTGTGTCAAAAGCAGCTCTGCTTTGCCAGTAAAACGCTGCTAAATGAGTGAGGTTTTACCCTGACCGTGGCCACGTTGCACAGGATAGCAGTGTGAAAGTGGCCTTAGGCTGGTGTTAAAGCCTTGTGAATTAACCCTAGTAGCTCTAGCAAAGGGATCTCAAACTGGCGGCCCTCCAGCTAATGTGGAACCATTATGCCTCTTCTTTTGGGAGTCATGCTTGTAATCAGCTTGTCAGCTTTGCAATGCCTCGTGGGACTTGTAGTTCTGCAACAGCTGAAGGGCTGACAGTTTGACATCCATGCAGATATTACCTCAATCTTAAAATAATTAAATTTAGAAAGTTTCCTTTAACCACTTGCCCACCAGCCATCGTTGTTTGTTCCCAGTGATCAGGAACAGTGAGATCTGTCATGTCCCTGCCAGCCCAGTCCCTACACAGTTAGAACACACATAGAGAACACAGTTAACCCCTTGATCGCCCCCTAGAGTTTAACCCCTTCCCTGCCAGTGACATTTATACAGTAATCAGTGGCTATTTTTAGCTCTGATCACTGTATAGTGTCAAAAGTGTCCAATCTGTCTACTGCAATGTCGCAGTCCCGATAAAAATCGCAGATCGCCGTCATTACTAGGGAAAAAAACATAATAAAATGGCATAAATCTATCCCCTATTTTGTAGACGCGATAGCTGCGCAAACCAATCAATATATGCCTATTCAGATTTTATTTACCAAAAATATGTAGAAGAATATATATCGGCCTAAACTGATTTTTTTGGATATGTATTATATCAAAAAGTAAAAATATATATATTTTTTTAAATTGTTGCTCTTTGTTTGTTTATAGCACAAAAAATAAAAACCACAGAGGTGATCCAATACCACCAAAAGAAAGCTCTATTTGTGGGAAAAAAGGGCATCAATTTTGTTAGTTAAAGTGATGCAGTGCTGGTCATTAAGGGGGCAAATCTTTCTGGGGCTGAAGTGGTTAACATAACTGGTTATTTGTAGGAAGATGAGCACGTAGGAAGGGAAAGCAAACCAACATTTTATGTAGTTTAGCTTACCAGTCCTTAAATGGGGTATCTGCATTAGTTTCCCTTTTTCAGACTAAGAACACGTCCTGCAAGTACAGAAAATACCTGCTGATCTTGCTAGAAATGTGGTGTCTTTGTCATTTCCTGAGATTTGAAAAGACAGCAAAACAAACATATTTTTTTTGTAAACTACTAATCCTATCACCCACATGTAATAAAGAGGAACTGAGGGTGACATGTTTGAAATCCAGCCTAGGTGTCAACCTTGGCTCCTTCCATAGATGCTGTAGGGAGGAGAGTGCAGCCAGCCAGGAATGGAAAGTGTGTTATTCACAGGTTTACAGGGTAAACATAAAGGTAAAAAAGTCTAAATAATGAAAACAAATGCAGCCACCACATCTAAGTGCAAATAAGCCTCAATATATTAAAATAGGTTTGTTGGGTTTAGATACACTTTAAGCCATCAAGGTTAAATAACTTATACATTTTCCAAAATCTAATCATGTTTTCTCTTTACATCACTACTATGCCTTGAAGTCCATCTATACCTCCATCAATTGCAACAGAGTATCTATCAAATATTTCTGCTTCACTTTTACTTCCCAGTTGCCAGTTGAAAAATGACAATGCAACTATTAGCACAGTACCTGCAACAGCAGGTTATATAGATAGCACAGCAGTGGTAGCACAACAAGAGACCTTTTTATACAGATGTTAACATAAGTAAAAATGACATAGTATCCCACCAACTTGCCTGTAATCTATAGCTTTTGCTTCTATTGATTTTTCCAGTATTGACTTCCTTAGTTTTCACTCTATTTCATTCTCTCTCTCTCTCTCTTTTATATTTATTTGCCTCTTATTGCTTTTCATTTATGCAACATTAATTGATGTAATAAATTCAAGTCAGCTTTTCTTAAGTATATTAACCCATTAAATTCATATCATTTGCTTTCCAAGTTTGTATTAGGGATGTAATTTAAAATGTCCCCCCCCCGTATTATTAATTCCAAACCATTTATTTGAGTGAGATATTATGATATCCATTGCTATGTTACTTAGTTAATTTTCTGTAAACACATTCAGTAAACAAGAAGGTTATGGCTCTCATTTCCAGTCACTGCATATATCAATAAATACCAGTGGGCAAGACTGGCAGATGTTCCTAATGACATACTCTACAAGCATGACGGCTTCAGGCAAAAATCTCTTCTGAAGCATATCGAAAGGATCCCCATATCTAATAGTTATTTGACATTGAGAGTGAAATGAAATTGCATAGAAGGGGATAATTTTGGATTAAGTGGGAAATGTTATGGATGGAGTCAAAAAAACAAATACCTACAATGTCTTATTTAAAGTTCGTCTTTAACTTTTTTCCCCCTGCTTTATCCATTATTTCATTTTGACATATCCACTTGTCACTTGGCCATGACAGTCTGCAAATGATGGCTTCACTTGATTCTCAAATCAGCATTGACATTACATCCCACTGACCTTCAAACATACAGCTTCTTCGGCAGTCAATTCTCTGCATGAATTCCCATTGAACAGAAATGGATGAAACATGGTTTAGTAATGCTAGTAATGCTACTTCTTCCCTAATGTGCAGGTAATCTGAAATGTCAATCATGACCTTTAATAATCAGCACTATCTGGAAGCAGATGAAGAAGATGGTTGAGTATTTTTGACAAAATAAATAACTGAAAAATTTAGGTAAAGGTATACCCCTAAAATACAATTATAAAAAGGATGTTTATTCAGTATTTGTTACATGCTGAAAACCCACGTTACCTCCTATTAATTAATGTTTTAAAGTTTTCTTCTAGCCATCCTGTTGAATCATATGAAATTGTGATTGTAATATGCCATTAGCTACTTCTATGATCAGGATTTGAAAAGAGGAAAAAACTATTTTTAGTATGAGTAAGATGTATTAGAGGATATTATTTATTTGGTTCAACAAATTATTTATATTGTTTAAAAAATAATACAAATAGTATTTAAAAAAAAAACAAGCTGTTAGGATTCCTCACATGAACACAGGATCCATGCAAATGAAGCAATACAATTGTAAATCGTATGTCACCCCCAGCAGGATGGTTGGACTCTCTTGCTAAGGACAATAACTATTTATTGATGATTCTGGTTGGAGCTTGTGTGGATGACACCCCCAGAACATTACCTCTGGAGCTTGTGTGAAGGAAAGCCCCTGAACATTACCTGAACATCAGCTATAATAGCTGAGTTGTTGGCATTCAGCAAGGCAGGCCTATCAATTTTGATTACAAAGAATATGTCAGGATTGTAGTCAAGCTCAGATCAAAGATCAGTTACCAGAAAGTCAAACCAAAGTGAAGTACAAAGGCAAGGTCAGGATAGGTGGCGGTCAGGTGCGATCAATGTCAGACAGGAATATGATCATGAAAAGAAAGAGCAAATTCGTTTTCACTAACTTCTAATGTCATCTTTGAAACATGTTTTAAGAACCTTGGCTGCATCTCATAAGACCTGAAATTTTTTTTTCTGACAAAATTGCTGGAAGATTAACAGCTGAGGTCTTGACCTGTGTAAAAAAGTTGCTCTTGGCATTTGTTTAAAGCCCCGTACACATGGTTCAACGGTTGTATACAACAGGTCGTACTCACGACCGTTGTATGCGAAATCGATCGTTCGTATGCGCAATTTGAACAGTCGAACATACGACGGTCGTGCAAGGGAGTTGTATGAGCAGACTAGAAAACTTGGTCGTACCAACAAGCTCTCATACGACCGTTGTATCGTGTGTACAGAGCAGTTGGTACAACAAAGTTGTATTGTGCAAAACACGCATGCTCCAAAGTCAGGAATAGCTGGATGCTAATTACATGCACCTGAACGTTCTTTCCCCGGACGTACGATCGTGTAGTGCAGTCAGTATGCTACATACAACAGCCAACATATGATTTGCAACGATCGTAAGTACGATCGTCGTCCCATGTGTACGGGGCTTTAGTGCCAATTAACTGAAACGGGGTTTTTGCTTAGTACTTGCTAAAATGTAAATAAACACTGATACATTGTAGATAGCACAGGCTCTGGAGTTTTGGGAGCAAACCCTAAAAATAAAATAAAAGCTTTAAAAATAAAGAACTTTCATACATAATTGCTTAGCTCTAAATAATCATAATTAACTCACTCTTCTCTCTGCTCTTATCAAATTGTTTTGCTATTTTTTACCATTTTTGTAATGTTTATAGGTGTTTTTTTTAATTAATTTTCCTTTTTTTGTAGCACAAGCATAACATATTGCAAATTTAACACATGTTTTAAATTTATTGATAAATAATGTTGTCATTATTTGTACTAGAAGTTTACAGTACAGAATATAATATCATCAAACAAAACATGTATTCCAAAAAGCAATATATATCTCACTTTTGTATCATAAGTAATACAATTCCTGCCCACATATCTTAAGTTGAATATAAAAACATTTCTAAAACGTAAATGAACAAGAACCATATTTGCTTCAACTTACTCATATTACCACATTTTAACTGACTTTGCTGCTATCTGGTGCTGAGTAGCTGATTCTAAAACTGAACAGTACAATAAAGTATACATGTATTATATTTCAATAGGAGATGTTGCAATTTTAATATTTATGAATTATGTATACTTCAAAAGGTGAAGCGATAAAATTAATTTTGTATACAGCATATTGCAGTGGGCTACACAATACATGTTAAACAAACAATGGGTACTCACATACATATTTAATAAAGATAACAATTTTATTCTGTTCATTCACCAACAAGGTGGTTTGCTATTCTGTTCAGTAGAAGAACACAAGGTGAAACAGCACTCCATGGACAATAGAAAAGCTTGCTGTTTATTTATCAGGCAATGCAGATACAGGTATGCAGGTAGACGCGTTTCACTCGTCCATAACGAGCTTAATCATTACAAAGAACATAGTGCTAGTGCCCCACCTCTTATAGAGGTGTTCATCAAGTAAGCACCACCCACGTAGGTGAGTAACATCACAGTTTGAGTACACTAATTGCAGATTAAAAACAATTGATGTAAGACTACAAATGTTAAAACAAGATAACACTCTACAACAATAAATCAAAAAACAATTGATGCTCACAAAGACACTGTGTGACATAAATCACAAAAATATATTGAATAAAGGAGACAAACACATGAGCAAAAAAGAAAAAAGACAAACGCATTTAGACACATTGAAACACCACATCTGGATACATGGAATGTATGTGCATTCTAAAAAGATCACCAGCACAATGTATGCCTATAGGTACATCTCAGATTTAATGAATGAAGGAGACAAGAAACGAAGGAGAGAAAAGGAAGAGAAAGAGGAGGAAAAATAAAAATAAAAGAAAAGGAAAAGAAACACAAAGAGTCGGGAAATGTAAAAGCATATGCATACCAAAGCATTGATATGAATGAAAAATCAATGCAATCAATTGTATAACCAAGGACCACCCTCCTATGTGTGTGTCTTAGTATATGTTTATAAGAAATACACATGTAATCTTTGGACTTCCCAAACCGCAAGCCCCATATTGTATAAATATTATTGATTCATATGTAAAAAGACTTGCAATGTTGCAGTGTATATTATATTGTGCTATATGGCACTATGTAATAAATATCTGTTATATAGACCAACCTGAATTAAGAAACATGGGTGACAGGATGGAAAGAAAAGAGAAGGGAAAAAGAAAAGAAAAAGAAAAAGAAAAAAGAAAAAAGGAGGAAAAACGAGGGACCAAATATAAAGCGTCCATACACAGAACGACTGGTGTATATAAAGAACGATATAATCGAGAGTATGGACAAAAAAAACCCTCATGCTACAGATAATCCAAGTATATCATCTCTGACTCTCGAGATGAATTTCATAATATATGTTAACCAGTAGTCTATACAAACATAAATATCAGTATGGCAGTATACAAAACCAAGGCTTATCCCACATGTTCACTATTTAGTCCATGTCCAAAAAATCCTGTCAATAGTGTATATGCCATAAACTTAGCACCCTAGACATGGTATTCTGTTCACAAGGATGAGAGTATTTGTTTCGTGGTACTGACTTGAATATGGTGGCTTTCCCAGCTCTTAAAAAATGAATAGGTACTTCATAGTAGGTACTTCAGAGTCCAACTACAGCAAAAAATGAAGACCTATTTATGAAGACTTCCCCTTTTACCTGTAAGAATAAGAAATTATAGGAAATATCTCCAGTGAAGACACAAAACACATTTTAGTAGAGTGAGAAATGGTTAGAATTTCAGGCAAGGTTTAACTATCTGTGTCTTTCTGTCCCAGTTGTGGCCAAAACCCAAGTTTCTATATGAGCAAGCATCATAGGGACATGAAGTAAGGGAAATACCAATCTCCAATGGAATCCTAAACAGACCTAAAAACCTTAACGTTTTGCAACTTCATAAAGTAATGTCTGGAGTCAGACCCCATAAACACTATACAACTTTTGTTGTCTAATTGCCTTTAGATCTATCAAAACCATGTAGTGCATGCTAATTGAAACCCTTAGGCCCCTTTCACACATACGGACCGTTTGTCGGATGAAAAACGGACATTAATGCAACTCTATGGAAAAACTGATGACAACTGATGATCAGCTATTTTCATCAGTTTTCATCCGCTTCCGTCAGCATCCGTTTTTTTGAACGGATGAAAGTCCTATTTTTCATCCGTCAAAAAAACGGATCGGACGAAAAACGGATGTAAACTGACGAACGGTCAGTTTTTCATCCGTTTTTGCATTGGTAGTGAATGTAAAAAAAAACTGATGAAAAACTGATGACCACTGATGAAAAACGGATGAAAAAACTGATGAAAAACTGATGACCACTGATGAAAAACGGATGAAAAAACGGATGAAAAACTGATGAAAAACGGATGAACTGATGAACTGATAAACTGATGAACTGATGAACGGTCCGTGTGTGTGAAAGGACCCTAAAGGTTTGACCTCATATTATATGGTTTTGGTAAATCTGAAAACAAAAATCTACAGAAAATTGTATAGTGTGTATCCAGCTTTAGGCTTAGTAAATGAAAACTTACTAAAGGTTTTATATGGCAAAAAACGTTGTGCCATATAAATCATACAACAAGACTTATGGTCAGCTAGTTACATATATATTAAATTAGTAGTTTCATTTGTGTCTCTGGTATGGGTGTGAGTTTATTTAAGTGGAACTGATTGCATTTCTTTTGCCTAACTACATTTAAAAGAAATTAACACCAGAAGTCTGTCTTCCAATAGAAATTTCTCAATTCAAGTATAGATCAAAACATATCACTAGAATCACTGTAAAATGACAAAATGTAATTTTGCTGTCAAATTGATAGTGTGAGTATACTGTATATGTTATGTATCATTTGCTGGTGGAATTTTTGTTCCCTTCTATTCTTACTTTTACAATTTTCATATAACTGCATTCCTTAGATAAAAGCATGCATACAGGAAAGTCAGAATATCTTCAAGTTTAATGTTCCCTTGAGAAAACACTGGCAAACTATATTTTATTTTATAATCAATACACAATTTTGCAACAATTTTTATTCATTTTTTATTCAAAGAGAACAAAACTGTTTTTGCAAACTATTCATTATAAATGTAGGACTTGTCTTCCTTTTGTTTGAAAAATACTTCAAATACTTAAAGGGAGCATGTTAGGAAAGAATTGCCTGTGCTGTCATTCACAACAGCTGTATAGCTATCATGCTTATTTTCTAGCTTCACTATCTAGCCAGTCATTTACCAATCTGCTTACTTCTTCTGCATCATTCACTTATCAAATACAAATACTTGCTGGGAATCAGAATGTTAAGCAGGCAATTCATGTTTTCAGAACTGGATCAGGACAGGTAGCACTAATATTTTTCTCATGACAGGTTCCCTTTTATCACAAAAGTGTACGGTGGCTCAGAAGTTCACAGAAACAACTATTTTGTGTAGTATAGCAGAGACAAAAATGTGATTGAATGACTCATGAACATTTTTTGAAATGTATCCTTTGGATATACTGCAGAAAATGGGAAACATTGTACAGCAAGGCTATGCTAGAGGCTATGCTAAAGGCAAACTATACAAATCTCAAGGACAATGTTGTTAAAAAAGAAAACTATCCATCCTGGATACACTAGAAACATTGCAAAAAGTTAAAAGCAAAAATAAAAACCTAAAGAATATCTAACTCCGCATGTAATCACAATGGGGTTCTTTCACTAAATCAGAAAATGTAATTTCTGGGTTTGGAAAGACATTTAGTGCACACAGTGTGGATGTATATTTTTTTGGCTATTGTGGGATATATTTAATAAACATTTTTGTGACCAAATTTCAACTTTTTTTTTGTATAATTGTCTTTATTAGGTTTTTTTGGTACAATGACAAAGAAGGAAGAAGAAGATAGATAGGTACACATCGCAGTGAGTATAGTTAATACATAATGAGTGGTCAATAATTAATACATACTAAGTAGAGGCTCATATAAGAACGTATAGTATTATCCAGTTGTAGTGAATGAGGTGGGACAGGTACAATGTAGAGACCACGATGCCCATAGGTGGTTAAATCGCTCTAGCTTTAGAGTATTTGCAGCAAACATTCACTCGAATGTGTAATTTTGGCTAGTTATATGAATAACTTCAGAGAGGGAAGGTGTATTCGGTGACTGCCATAGTCTGACAATTGCGGTTCTGGCTGCTAGCAGTATGTGTAGTGTAACGGGTCTGGAGTGAGGGGGGAAGCTATCTATGTTTAGGTTGAGGATGGCTAGTCCTTTATTCGGGGGGATATGTTGTGCAGTGACCTTAGAAATAAGGTCAAACACTTGGACCCAGTAGTTGGTCAGGACAGGGCAATCCCATAGGATATGCAAGAGGTTTCCTGTTTTCCCACAGTTGCGCCAACAAAGAGGTGATTTTTTGGGGAAGAATTTTGATAGTCTGGCAGGTGTGTAGTACCAGTGCAGTGTTATTTTCAACATTAGTTCCCAGTGGGCAGTACAGTGGGAGAGCTTGTGAGTTGCCTGGATTGCTTATTGCCACTCTCGAGGTGTGTATGTCCTGTTTAATTCCTCTTCCCATTTAGTTATGTGTGTGTCTTTGCTGAAGGATAGTTTATTTTGGAAGGTGTTGTAAAAAAGGGCGATGCCTTTTATGTAAGGGTTTGGTGATTTGAGAAAGTCCCACGCTTTTTGGGGGATCCTAATAGGGGGTATGGGGTACTTTGAGAGGAGGTGTTTGATGCGTAGATATGTATAGTGGGAGTTTGGAAGTAGGTTGAATTCTTGCTTTAAAGAATTCCACGATTTGATGGATGGGCCAATGAAGAGTTTTTGGACTACATGTATTGCCTGTGTTATCATGTAGGAGGTATTTAGCATTGGGATTACTGATTCCAGAACCTGCCTTTTGAGGGGGGGAGTGGCAATTTGGATACTGTCGTTCTGAGACTTCAGGAGGTGTCTCCATGATTTGAGGGAGTCTGCTATTATGTGGGGGAGTTTGGATAGGTTCCAGGGTATCCAGGAGTCTTTAATTAGTAAGGATATAAGGTCAGATGTAGGGGATAGTGCCTTTTCTATGTCGACCCATATGGGGAGGTCGGTGTTGCTGAACCAGTGTTTCAGCTGTGTTAGTTTAGTTGCCCAGTAGTAGTCTTTATAGAACCCAAGGCCCCAGTCATTCTGTATTTGACTAGTAACCTGTGTGAGCATCTGGGGTTTTTTTTGTCCCAAATAAACGAGTACAGGAGAGATGAGAGTGTACTTAAATAGTGTTGGGGGATGGAGACAGGGAGGGTTCTAAAGATGTACAGGATTTGGGGGAGTATTACCATTTTGAAGGCCAGTGCAGGGGAGATTGCAGTGTTGTAGGTGCTGAAGTTGTGGTTTGATTTTTTCTATTAGTGGCTTGAGGTTGGCTTCGATTAGGGAGGAAATTGTGGGGGTTATAGTGATTCCCAAGTACGGGATAGATGTATTGGTCCATTTATATGGTAGGGAAGTTTGTAGTTTGAATCTAGTGTGGGAGAGTATGTTTAGGTCTAGGATAATGGATTTGGCAAAGTTGACCTTGTAGTAGGATGCTTGTGAGAGGTTCAACAGGATTTGATGGGCAAGTGGGAGGGATGTTTGGGGGTTGGATAGCAACAAGATGATGTAGTCTGCAAAGAGATTGATGGAATGTTGTCCTCCAGTAATTTGGGGGTCTGTGCATATTCTTTCTGCTAAGGGTTCTATAATGAGGTTGAAGATAGTAGGGGAAAGTGGGCAGCCCTGGCGTGTGCCATTGGATATGAGGAATTGTTTGGATAATAGGCCTGAGGTGAGAACTTGGACGGAGGGTTTGGAGTATAGGGCCAGCATAGCCTGAAGGATGGGTCCCTGAAAAACCAAATTTACGTAAGACATGTAGCATATACTGCCAGTGAACTCTGTCAAACGCCTTCTCTGCATCTATGGATAAGAGGAGAGAAGGTGTTCGAGCAGAGCCAGCCTGGTGAATGACATTTAGGACGCTTCTGGTTGCGTCCGAGGATTGCCTGCCCCTCACAAACCCCATCTGGTCTCTGCTTATCAGAAATGGTATAATCTTGGTCAGGCGGGGGGCAAGAAGTTTGGCATACACTTTTATGTCTGTGTTAAGTAAGGAGATGGGTCTGAAATTGGCCGGGGTGGTAGGGTCTTTCCCTGGCTTGGGAATTGTTACTACATAAGCTTTAAGCATTTCTTCAGAAAATTGGGATGTTTGTGCAGCTTTATCGAACACTTTGATCAGGTGGGGAGAGAGTATTGTGGTGAATGTTTTGTAGTATTCGTTTTGTTAGGCCATCAGGGCCAGGTGATTTGCCGAGAAGAGATGCCACAATTCTGTCTATTTCTGGGAGGGTGAACGGAGAGTTGAGCTGGTTCATTTGGGTCTCAGAGAGATGGGGAGGGTTTATTTTCTCTAAAAAAGAGAGGATGACTTAATTTGTAGGTTGAGGGGTGCCCTCGTTTTCTTTTAGGTTGTACAAGGAGCTATAGAAGTCGGCAAAGTGATCGGCTATGGCCTGGGGGTTTGTGATTTTTGTGCCATGGGTCGAGTGGGTTAAATGGGCTATTCTAGTTTTGGTGTGCACAGTTTTGATTCTTCGTGCTTGGAATTTCCCCACTCTACCCCGAGGAGTAATACATCAGTTTTGAGCGCCTTAGGTGCCCGCCGTATTGTTGTAACAGAAGGGTTCTTAGTTCTTCTCTGAGAACTCTTATGCTGTCTGTTACCTTGGGATCTGGTTGTGTTTTATTAGTGGATTCTAAGTTGTGGATTTCTTTGGTTAATTTGGTTAAGGTGGGAATTGTGCCATCTTTTTGCCCTAGCGCCTATTTGTATCATGACTCCTCTGATGAAGGCCTTGTGGGCTGACCAGAGTGTGTTTTGATCTTGAACTGATCCACAATTGTTTTGGAAAAATTCTGTTAGATGTTGGGCAATGATTTTGGAGGTCTGATGGTTTTGAAGAAGGTTTGTATTGCATTTCCAGATGGGGGTCGTGAGGGAGGGGCCTCCCTCTTCTAGCGTCAGAGAAATAGGAGCATGGTCCGACCATAGTATGTCATGTATTTTAGAGTCCGATACTTTCTGCAGTAGCCATTGATCAGTGAGGAACATGTCAATTCTGGAATATGTATGATGCCTGGGAGAGAAGTAGGAGTAGTCTCTTTTGCAGGAGTGTTGGCATCTCCAGACATCATACAGCTGTTCTTTGTGTAGCAAGTCAGATAGTTGAGGTTTGCGGGTTATGGTTTTGGATGATGTGTCTAGGTGAGATTCAGAGGTTGCGTTAAAGTCTCCACAAATGAGAAGGCTTCAGTTTCTAATCAATGCTATTTTTTTAAGTACTCTGCGTAGGAATCGCAGCTGGTTCTTGTTCAGGGCGTATAGAGTAGCTATGGTATAGGGGCGTGAGTTCATATCGCAAGATAGGATTACAAAGTGGCCCTCAGGGTCGATGAGTGAATCCTTCAGTTGGAAGGTAACAGAGTTCTGTATAGCTATTAGAACCCCTCTATTTTTCTGAGAAGCACATGAGATGAAGGAGTGTGGGTAGTTTTTGTGGGTATATTTGGGGATTCCAGAAGACATAAAGTGTGTTTCCTGGATGCAGAAGATGTCTGTCTGGAGTAGGTGGGCTTGCTTCCACATGGAGTGTCTCTTAGCTGGGTGATTGAACCCTTTAGCGTTTAGAGAAACACATTTAAGAGGCATTGGTCCGGGTGGATGGTGTGTGGATGAATGCGTGCACACTTACTTCGAAAGAGGTGTTCGTGGTCCGACCTTCAGGTTCTTTGGGTTCACAGGTAACTTGCTGCCAGTGGATGTGGGTCTGGTCTAGATGGTTCAAGTTGAATGTTCTTCCATGAGATGGGATGTGGAGTCTTCCATGATGCGGTAGTTCACCAAATAGGGAATGAGCAGAGAAAGTTATAAAAAACAATAAGGTAACTGGGTAAGTCATTTGTGGGAGGGGGGAGTCCTCGCAGGAACTGGTGGTCGCATTGTAATGTGCGAAGGATATGGAGGGGTAAGTAAACATGTAACATGCTTATCCATGGCCGGGAAATTTGGATTGGCGTTTGGTGTGCTGGCAGGACTGTTCTTGGGGTCTTTGTTTTTCTTGGATGATTTTTTACGTGACACTATTTGCCAGTCTTGAGTTGCAAGGGGTGCGGTAAGTGGAGGGGAAAAGTCTGGCATGTTGTCTGGTAAAATGCCCCACTGACGCAGTGCCTCTAGACCCTCTTCCAGAGAGGATATGGTGGTGGTTGTCCCGTTATAGACAGCTGTGCCGGGTGCTTCCACTTGTGCATGATCTGA
The DNA here is from genome assembly GCA_018402905.1 of Glandirana rugosa. Taxonomy (NCBI): domain Eukaryota; kingdom Metazoa; phylum Chordata; class Amphibia; order Anura; family Ranidae; genus Glandirana; species Glandirana rugosa. The sequence continues at coordinate 49,503 of BLSH010043293.1, forward strand.
TGGTTGCGGAGGGCCTTTGTTATCGTGGCCAGATTGCGTCTAAATTGGAGGGTATGTCTGGATAGGTCAGGGAGTATGAGTATAGAAGCGTAGTGGGCTGCACGGTTGTCCGGGTTGCGGGATGCAGCCAGGATGAGCTCTTTGGCTCGGTAGAAGTGTAGTCTGAGGACCCCATCTCTGGGTGACTGATCTGGAATAAGTTAGGGTTTTGGTACTCTATGAATCCTGTTTACCGTGATTTCAAGTGCAGAGAGGGAGAGCGCCAATGCAGAAAAAAGGTCTTGGGCATATTGTTGGAGTTGGGCCGGCTGGACCGTTTCGGGGACCCCCCTTAGCTTCAGATTATTCCTCCTAGATCTGTCTTCTAGATCTGCCAATTTATCTTTTATCCATTCTAGTTTTTCTTTCTGAGCATTATAGGCATCCACTAGAGTATTGTGTGAGGAAGTGTAGTCTCCCATGCACCGTTCCCCGCAATCTACCCTGTCTCCTAATTCATGCACTTTGGCTTGGCATTTGTGTACTGAGTTCAGTATGTCTTTCTGTATGAAGGTCTTGAGGGACATTAGCATGTCCTTTAGTGGAACATCCGATACAGGCTGTCCTATGGTGGGGAACCCAGTGAAGGGGTCTGGGGAAGCGCCATGCTCATCCACGCATTGTGGCCTAGCTGCACTCACCTCCATAGAGGAGGCCTCAGGTGTCTCCTCCTGTGATGCCGTCCTCTGTCTGGACTTCACTGGCTGGGCTCCTTGTGGTCGGAGTGGAGGCAGCGGAGGAGTGTGGGCTGGATGGGAGCTGCATGGCCATGGCAAGATGTCTGTGTTGGAGGTCCGACATTATGGCCGCGCCTTGCCTCGCTACCCCTGCACCGGCGCCATCTTGCTGAGCTGGCCGGGAGTGCGTGGGGAAGAAGCCGGTCACTTTGCTCGGCTGCGGCGGGGGTTCTTTGCATCTCCTCCCCATGCTGGACTCCTGTGGTGGTTCGGTGTGTGCAGAGGGGATTTGTGCGGTGAAGAAGCTGCTTGTGCTGTGTGTCTCCCGACTGTTCGGCGGAGCTCTGAAGTTAAGAAGCCATCTCGGAGCTTGGTAGCCAGGCCCCCATACCAAATTTCAACTTTAACCAGAAGATTTACCCCCATCATGACCACTTTTTTTGCTATACTGCACCATGCTCCTTTAACTGGTAATTGCATGGTCATTCAAAGCTGTAACCAAACAAAATGTATATATTTTTTTCAAATAAATAGAGCTTTCTTTTGGTGGTATTTGATCACCACTGGGTTTTTTATTTTTTGTGATATAAATGAAAAAAGATTGAAAAAACAATATTTTTTACTTCTGCTATAACACATCTAATCTCATACCCCGGGAAGAATCTATCTAAGACAAAACCGGTCGGGTAACGGCTGCACTCCGGTACCGCTATACCAGGCAACCTCTACACTCCGTGGGAGATTGACTCTTTTAATGCTGTGATTGATTTGGCATGATGTAAGTGCAACTTTTAATAAATTGTATCTCTGTTTTATGGATTTACACTATGTCCATTCCCTTTCGTTTCTGAGTCTGTTGCACGTTCTCTGATGAGGGGGATGTATACCCCAGAATAATTGGATAAAGATATAGAGGAGTCTTACTCATATGCTGGCTTTGACCACATCTTGTGCGGTGGTGGTGGTTGCATTACACACAGTTTACTGCATTCCCCCAGTGATAGCCTTATGAGGACTTTGAATGTGGTTGCTGATTTATCACTTATATTGATGAACTCATATTTATCATTTAGAAATGCACTTTTGTTCAAATGCGTTTGATTCACAATTTATTTATTGTCACATATGATAACTTTTATGTGTGTATTTGATACGTTAATACCTTGCTTGATTAGCGCGACACTATTTATTTAAACTATAACACATCTAATAAAAAAATTAAAAAATCTAATTTCTTCATAAATTTTGGCCAAAATGTTTTCTGCTACATGTCATTGATAAAAAAAATTCCCCATATGAGTATATTGATTGGTTTGTATGAAAGTTATAGTTTTTACAAATAAACATAAGGGGATGGTTTTGGTGCAAATTGTGAATACTATTGCCTAGAACCATAAGTCTTTAATGGGATTGTGAAGATAAACAATGGACAGATGGTAAAAGTCATTAGAGGTGATCCATCCAGTGATAAGTTCCTGGGGTATCAATGAACAGTCCAATATGCAGGGAAAGCCTCTTCCAGAAAGAAGAATCACACTTCAGTAACATGTAAAAAAGAACAGAGGCACAGTGTAGACTGTGTAGTATTTAATAAAAGCAAGATGTAAAACCACTCACATTTGAGCAGATAAAGACAGGCACATCAGGAACATCCTGCATCGGTGAGTCTCTGTACACGCTGGTAGGATGACTGGTGAACTGTGTCCCACTGTATCTCCTGCTGGAACTGACCAATGGCTTGGTTTGTGGAGCGGGACAGAAAGGAGCATGGAACACATGTGGATCGCAGTGCCTGGCGTGTGACATCACGGGAAATTACCGCAATGTGTTACCAAGTGCACGCACTGGTGATTGGAAGGTCAGGCGCGTTCCTTTCTCAAGCTAAGACTACAGGGGCATGAGTGCCTTATATAAGGTGCGCTATCTAGTGGAGAATATAGGAATTACTTGCTACAATAAATCTCTATTGCAAAGATAGTGGTAAAGGGAGGAATCTTAGTTGAATGTACAAAAATGAGGAACTTAAGCATGTGGCTAATTTAAACAACAAAGTAATACACACACTATTAAAATCTACTATATAATTTCAGATAAATAATCTAATAAACTATACAGATTATATAATAAAAAGCTGTTAAAACCACACAGAATATCAGTGGGTAAATTGAAGACACTGGTTGACAGTATACAAAGGTATAAAAAGGTATAACCCTATTTATAAACAATCCTATGAACACAGGACATGGGAAGTTGATGACAATATAGCATTGTTAGGTGCATCCACATATATTAGTGGAGATAAGGCCAGGGCCATACGTCAATACATGTAAGGATCTGTACCTGTATGTTATGGTTGTAGGTAAAACTGACACTTATATAGTGTGAAAGCCAAGTTTACTCTCTTAACCAGTGGTCCTAAAATGGTTAATATATACTGTAGTGTGAACAGAATAAGTCAGATATTGTGACCAATCATAGTATGTGCATAATTAATAACATGACAATCATGTACTGTACAATAAATAGATAGGATAAGGTAGAAGTGTATGGAATCAGGGGCTTGTGTAAGTTGCCAGGGTCCTGCACTATTCTTGGGCTATTGTGCTATCTAGTGTGTATATCTCAACAGCAGAGTATCCTGTGGCTTCACAACTTTGATGTCAGCTGCAAGCCTGGCTCTGCATCATGTGGGGGAGACATGCATAGTATTCTTTCAGAGATATTATATACAGGAGATGTGATATATGCATATGCATATGCATACAATAGGGAGAGGAAAAATCTGTAAGGAATAGGGAGCCAAAAATCAATAGGCAAGTATGGGGGAATGTACTTACAAAATCGTGGTGAACTCAAGTTCTTCGTTCATAACCCCTGGTGATAGTGTGTCTAAAGAGTATATCCAGTATGTCTCCCTTTCGCAGAGCCTGTAAAATCTCTTTACCTCTGGAAGACATCTGGATATCTGTTTCCCCACATATGTGCCTACAGTTGCCGCCCATCCACATTACTTTGCAGGCGGATGGTCGATTAGTGGTTACAGCCATTGTTCACCTAGCTCTTAGTTAATCAGCACAAACTATGTTCACATCAAACATCCAAATGTGTGGAAGGCAAAATTCTGTTTTGAATTACACTACTCAAACATTCAACATTCACACACAGGTGTTTGAAAAGCACCCATGTGTACTGTAGTGATCTTGTGACAAGAAACACTGCAACTGTAAAATTCAGTTCATGTATACAGTATATGTTGATTGCACCTTAACACATATGGGCATGCTTTAATGAACAATGAACTCAACCTATATATATTTAACCACTTGGCCTCTGGAAAGTTTTACCCCCTTCATGCCAGGTCATTTTTTTCTATTCAGCACTGTGCTAATTTAACTCGCAATTGCATGCTCATGCAACATTGTAGGCAAATGTAATTTACATATTTTTTTTCACACAAATAGAGCTTTCTTTTGGTGGTATTTGATCACCACTGGGTTTTTTATTTTTTATTATATAAATAAAAGAAGACTGAAAATATTGAAAAAAAAAGGTATTTTTTACTTTCGGTTATAAAACATATCCAATAAAAAACATTTAAAACATCACACTTCTTCATAAATTTAGGATAAAATGTATTCTGCTAAATTTTAAAAAAATCTCAATAAATGTATTGTGGGGGGTTAGCTCAATGGGGATCACCTTCCCCGGGAAAAAGGTAGTCCAAAGGGCAGGTTTTTCTTTAAAGCTGACTTGTAGCCAGTTTTATTTTAAAAAGTTGCATGAAAAAAAAAACAAAAAAAAAAACAGAAAATAAATCCTTGCCATCCAAGCTCTTACTAAACATTTCCGGGTTCCTAACGCAGAGGGGAAGGGCTTCTCCCAGTCACCCACAAAACAAAGATAATGCAAACCTTTTGTTTCAGTGACAAAGCAAAACTTCAGTTCAGCAGCTCTCTCAGGTTTTTGGCTTCCTGAGTCCCAGGCAAGAGCAAACCTTTTCCCTACCCCTGCTTATTTATACCACCTGTTGGTGGACACAAGTGGACCACAAAATCTTGTCTGGAACCAACCCTGCTAAGGTGGCTGGCAACATCTGGACTGGATTCTCCGTTAGTTCAATGCAAATGAATGCATGCAAGGCGACACATATCGTCCATCGATCTCCTCGCCTTTTATAATGTCACATATCCCCCCTCTACTCAAGCCCCTGCTGGTAAGAAACTGTTACAACCAGACAATGGACATGGGAAAGGGCATCTATATTATTCTGGAGTTTCCCAGCTCTATGTTCCCCTGTGAACTTGAATGGAACCACCTTGTCACATGACTGTTTTTCCCTTTGTTATCACACATCCATTTAAAAGGAGCATGATCATTGACTAGTTTGAATGGTCTTCCCAACAGGTAATATTTCAGGGCCTCTAAGGCCCATTTGATAGCTAAACATTCCTTCTCAACAATGGCATAGTTTTTCTCATGTCTGTTAAGCTTTCTGCTCAGGTAGACCACCAGGTGCTCCTCCCGTCTATGATTTGGGAAAGCACAGCACTCAGTCCCACATCAGAGGCATCTGTCTGTACGACAAACTCCTTTGTGACCTCTGGGGCCAAGTATCAGGCGCATCAACAGGTGCATGGAGTACGCATCCCAAGCATGAAACAATAGAGTCCACAATAGTCCATAAAATGTTCAATGAGTTATATGTATATGGGGAAAAGGAATCTGGTATCTATACTCAGGGCTGCTCTCAAATGGGAGGAAGCCAAATCCGCACCTGTAAACAAGAAACAAAGGGGAGGCGCCTCTAAGAGTAAACCGTAAGGAAATTTTATTTAAAAACATTAGCCAATTGGCTACTCACATGAATTAAAAGAGTATGGCACATGGAACCGGGAGAATGCTCGACCGGTATAGTAAGCGGCATCAGTTCCCGAGACCTTGCAAGCAGCTGTCCATACATTCGGATGTAACCGTCCGTTCGAGCCGTCCGTTCGAGCCATCCATTCGTGGAGCCGTCCGTTCATAGAACCGTTCGTTGGTGGGACCGTCCGTTCATACTGGTGGGAACGTTCGTCTCTGTGCCGACAAACGCGGAACTCCAGAACAAGGCTTAGCTGTACTGGTTGCAGCGGGATGATGTCATCAAATTGCGACGCATTTCAGAGCGTGCAGACCGCGATGTGAGGGCAGTCGCGCTCTTTCATAAGGCTAACTAAGATGGTGCGCCGCCATCTTTTTGTAGTCCAGGGGGCTCGGTAGTGATTTCTGATTGGGTCAATAGTTCAAACATATAATAGTAATGAGTGGGGCATGGATGGGTTCAACAAGTCCTCAGCAACCGTATATCTCTCCACCAGCCGGTTTGCAGTCTCAGGGTCCCCATGGCTGACCCACTTTCTCAAAGTGGCAGGGAGCGCATGTAAATAATGGTCCATGACTACATGCTCCACAATCTTAGGGCCCGGCAAAGTCTCTGGCTGCGGCCACTTCTTGGTGAGGTGTATTAAGTCAAACATTTGGGAGTGGGGTGGCTTGTCAGTACTGTATGACTACCGATGCACCCATTGAGCCCGGATTGCAATGGTGACGCCCAGGCGTGCAAGCATCTCAGCTTTTAGTGTCTCATAATCCTGGGCAGCATCTGGTTCCAGGTCATAATAGGCCTTTTGGGGTTCTCCTGTCAGAAAGGGCGCTAGCAGTCCTGCCCATTGCTCTTTTTGCCACCCTTCTCAAACAGCGACTCTTTCAAAAGTTGCTAGGTAACCTAAGCTTCCACATCATCTGCAAGTGTCATCTTCTGCAGGAAATAGCTGGCATGCATCATTTTCCGTTCCACTGGCAATGGACTTGCAGACCCCTTCTTTAACTCCACCAGGGCCTCCGCAAACTGGTAATTCGTCTCCTGCTGGGCTGCAATGGCCTGGCGATTCCCCTCCTGCTGGTCTGCAATGGCCTGGCAATTCGCCTCCCACGGGACTGCCGTGGTCTTTGTGACTTGGCAGTTGGTTTCCTGCTCCACTGCAGTGGCCTGTGTGACCTGGCGATTGGTTTCCTGCTGGTTTGCAGTGGCCTGCAGCAAGACTTATTACACATCCTCTATCTTTCCACTTGTTCAGGAAGATGCCCGCTGAAAATCCACTATATGTGGGGGGGTTAGCTCAATGGTGGTCACCTTCCCTGGGAAAAAGGTAGTCCAAACGGCAGGTTTTTCTTAAAAGCTGATTTGTAGCCAGTTTTATTTTAAAGTGTTGCATGAAAAATCAAACAAACAAAGCAGAAAATAAATCCTTGCCATCCAGGCTCTTACTAAACATTTCCAGGTTCCTAACTCAGAGGTGATGGGCTTCTCCCAGTCACCCACAAAACAAGGATAATGCAAACCTTTTGTTTCAGTCACAAAGCAGAACTTCAGTTCAGCAGCTCTCTCAGGTTTTTGGCTTCCTGAGTCCCAGGCAAGAGCAAACCTTTGCTCTATTCCTGCTTATTTACACCACCTGCTGGTGGACACAAGTGGACCACAAAATCTGGTCCAGAACCAACACTGCTAAGGTGACTGGTAACACCTGGACCAGATTTTCCCTTAGTTCACTGCAAATGAATGCATGCAAGGCGACACATATCATCCATCGATCACCTCGCCTTTCATAATGTCACAGTATATTAACTGCTTTGTGTGAAAGTTAGAGCATCTGAAAACTATGGTATATATTGTATATACAGACTTTCCTGACTTACCTGTTTAACTACCACTCTGACTTATGACCAGCTCTTATGTATACTTTTTGGGCAATGTACTTCATTGGATTGGATTTTTGTTGTTTATATCTTTGTGTTCTGTACTTATGCAGATTAAAACAATGTTATTGAGTTGGAGTTTTGTGTTTAGACCTTTTTTCAGAATACAGTACAGTACAGTAGTTAAAGCGGAGTTCCACCCAAAAGTGGAACATCCACTTTAATAACTCCTTACCCCCTGACATGCCACATTTGGCATTTCATTTTTTTTGGGAGGGGGTTGGTACCTAGTTTTCACAGGTATCCAGCTCCCACCTCCGCTCTTGGTGCCACAGCCCCGCAAAGAAGTTCTCCTCTCCCCCCTCCCTCCACACGTCACAGGTCCCAGAAGATTGCCCAGCCATTCACAACGCACAGTGTGATTTGCGCATGCGCAGTGCGCACCCGGTTGTGAAGCCGCAAGCTGTCACAACTGGGTGCCCACACTTACAATGTTGGCACCACGGAGAGGAGGGGGAGAGGAGCGAGGCTTCAGGCAGCCGCATTGCTGGACCGTTGGAGTGGTGAGTGTCTGTTTAGTAAAAGTCAGCAGCTACACTTTTTGTAGCTGTTGACTTTTAAATGGGTGGAACTCCACTTTAAGAATGCTTAAAATATTGATTACTTGTGGCTCCTCATTTAACGACCAATTCGTTTAACAACCTAGTCGCTGGAGCGGAACCTGGTCATTAAGTGAGGAGAGCCTGTACTTGAATTTAGTCAGCTATAGATGCTATACTGTAATGTAGTAATCAGCGACTATGACTATGGTGGGCAATTTGGCATTAACAGACACTATCTGAAAGGGTCACTAACTGACTGACACTGATGTTACTAGTGACACTAATACAGTGATCAGTGATAATACTGTACACGGACACTGTACTAATGACACTGGCTAGGAAGGGGTTAACATCTAGGGACATTCAAGGAGTTAACTGTGTGCCTAACAATGTGTATTGTTTGTAATGTGTGCTGCTTTTACTTTCTGACCTGGCTGCTTTTTCTCCTTGCTTTTCAGGGAGAAGAAACAGTCAGATCACTGTTCCTATGCACACAGAGTTCTGTGTGTTTGTAAACACAGAATTATGTCTGTGATTGGACACAGGTAATCAACTGATTTCAGCCAAAATCATTGGCTGAAATCTGCTGCCAACTCGTGTTGTGTTCATTCACAGCATTGGTAGGCAGGGGGCACGCGCATGATGAGGGAGAAGAAGACCTATATTTGCCGTTTGCCATTCTCCAAGTGTATTTAGGTGGTCTTTTACAGGTTATTGGAAGGGGTGTTTCTTTTTTCATTAGAATGCACTTTTGGATACTACTAAATCCTAGGCTTTTATTTTATTGTCTTGAGTGTGATCCAAAGTTTTCATGTGGGTGATCTGGAACACATGTCCCTTCATATTAAATGTCATGTACACTTATACATGTTTTTGTTGTTTTAACTAGGTATTGGTTTAGCTTTACTCCTTGTGTCATTTGTTTGCTTTACCTTGATTGGCTCATATATCCTGGCTGTAGTTTTTAGTGCCACGGCTGATGACGTTCCCTATGTCTATGTATTAATGAACCTAACTTGTCCCTATTCACTAAAGGGACAGGCACATTCTTGTTCTGGGCCATGCAGCAACCAATGCATGTATCACAAAAGAGGGAGTGCTAATGTGACAGAAGACTGCATGGTAATCTCTCTGTTACTTGCTCTGCCTGCTTGTGTTTGGCAGATCTTATTACTTTTTAGCTCTCACCCAAAGAGCACTAGACTGAGAAACCCAGGAATTGTGGGATATGTAGTGTCAGTTCCACTACAAACAGAGGTCATACATTAATCTGTGTAGTGCCATGTCACATGTCTCATATTTGAACACAAACAGAAACTTCTGACACAGGAAAGTGAAGATAGACAGAAAGTAGGAAGACTTATAATGCCTTTTAATGTACTGTATGTAAACTCTAACAGTGAACTTCTTTCTTCAGTCTGCTAACTATACAATTGAATGCATTTTGTGCATTTAATGCAATAAAAATCGGTTAATTCTACCAGAAATTTCATAAACTGAAATTAAGTAGGCAGGGCTGACACCACATGCTTAAGGTTTAAGACATCAAAAGACACTTAAGGCGATTCATTAAGCATTTACGTCATTTGTCTGGCATTGTGGCCATATTACAAAGTCCTGTGCTAAATCCATGAAAGCCATGTGACCGTTTCTTTTACTTTTCAATGTGTGTGACAAATTCAGGTAGTTCAATTTTACATTCTGACATTAATGTTGGGACAATTTAATTCATATATAGTATCAAGAAAAGTGGAGGTAAATAAAGCCTTGTCCATGCTGAATTAAATTGTGTGGCAAAATTCTGTCTAAGGCAATTCCGCAACAGATTTGTATACACCACACCAACAGTTACATGAATGTCACAATTTTGCACCATTTATTGCATGGATGGAAGGTAAATTTCTAATGAGTGGCAAAAACACTAGCAGGCAGATTTTGCGAAAGTGTCTCTCATGCATTCTAAAAGTGGTCTAGAACTTGGACTTGAATTTGGCTCTTTCTGCACCACTTTTAGAGTGCACTTTCACAAAATCTGTCTGAGCCAATTTTTCTCTCTGTAAGCCAAAAGAGAGTTGGTCTTAATTAGCACCACTTTTATATTTGGCACATTCAATGTGAAAGTGTAGTATTCAATGCAACGCAATTTAAAAGTAGTGCATTTTAGAACTACCTGAATTTGGTGTACAAGTTGCTGTCAGAACCAAAATTGTTACAAATGCTTCATGAATTTGGCACAATATATAAACAAGAGGGACTACTGCCATAAAAAAAGTGTCACAGCAGCTTTATTAATGCCCCCCCCCCCCCATTTGTTGTCAGCTCAAAGAGAAAGGTAAGAACAATCTATATTCTGGCAAATTAATAATATTGTTTCTGTATTTGCAGTGTGTCTAAGGTAATAAAAATGGTAAATATACTGAATATACTTTTTGCCTTGTCATATACAGTACTTTAAAACATCTTATAATATTTTCCCAGACATTTCAGTTAAAAAATCCTAACTTAATGTTGTTGTTAGATTTTTTTTAGCAATTTTTATTCTCTTCTCAGTTATTTTTCTTGTCAGAGGGTAAATGGAAAGGAGCGCCCAAAACGTTGAGGTAAAAATAGATTCAATTTTGATTTTATTTGGTTAAGAGCTAAAAAATGAAGCCAACGCGTTTCGGGGGTCCAACGAACCCCCCTTCTTCAGGGCTACTACAGACAGAGACAAAATTGATAATTCGTTGAAGAATAAAATAAGCAACAACAAAAAAAAAGCATATAGTAATTACATAGGACTTAGGTACAAGCTCTCTAAAATCGAATAGTTTTTATCATAAATTGCTAGAATGTTTGGAAAAGTGCGTCAAAATATCATCATCAGGCGGAAATCATTTTCTTTAAAAATGTCAGATTGGTAGTACTGGTATTAAATTCCTTACTGACCTGCTGATGCTTATTTCTTCAAGTATCTCTTATCTGTTAGGAAGCTAAAATCTGCAAGAAAAGAGTGACCTAAGTGACTCAAGGAAAACTATGAGGGATTGGAATGAGACATGGGGGGGGAAGGGACGAAGGGGGATATGGACAGGAGAGACCTCCCTGATTCTGGGAGAAAAAAAGGGGGAGAGGGAGGTAGAAGGGGGACCAGGGAGATGGCTCTGGGAGCTGGGAGGACTGCCAGACCCAAGAGCTCCCAGACTAGTGCTCCTAAGGAGGGATAGTTGGGCTCAGTAGGATGGGGGTCACTGCCGTGCACCCGGAGTAGCGGGGCAGCCTGCTGGCATACTCCTGCTCCCAGTGTGGTAGGCGCCTGCCGGAAAACAACCCGATAGGAGAAGTCGGGATGTTTGGGGACTAAGCACAGTCTAGCCCGGGGCAGTGCGGGCAGTCCACCGGGAAAGGAAGCGGCACGGACGTCTGCATCTAGACGGCGTGCCTGCTTCATACCGAGCGGAAAGGAGGGGGGGAAGAGACCCGCCATGTGGAAGCCCGAGGACCAAACGGGCCTGGATTGGTAGGGCAACGGAGGGACCTGAGGGGGAGGAGATGGGGAGGGAGGGAGTGGAGGAAAGGAGCAACCGACCTGCTGGAGTAACGGTGTGGCATCCTTGAGAGCGGATGCTAGTGACACCAAAAATATTTGATTTTGACGGGTGGGCTGGACAATGGAGGTGGATGGAATGGGCTAGACTGGGACAGACCGGAGTGCATCGGCTAGAATGCAAGCTGTTGGGAGTTTCCCAGGATTGGAGGTGGAGCTCCAATCAGTGGAAGTATCCCAACAATTAGATGGAATTGTAATGGCCCTAAACATGAATGAATATACGGAAAAAAAAGAGGGGGAATCCACACCGTTAGGTGAGGAAAATAAAAGGGGACATTGTGTTTCCCCCCATGAGTATCAGAGGGAAAGGAAATGGGTGCCTGGGAATAAAGGTACCCATTGAATCCCGCATTCGAATGGGAAGACAATGGAACAGGGGATGCAGGGAGGGGTGGATGGGAAGGAACCGGGCCGGGCCGGCTGGTTGGAGGGCCTAGTGGGCAGATGATGAATTGGCATCATCCCAATGTTTGTATTATAAGTGCCGACAAGGGGGATGTGACTTCCCTAACAGTCTATGCAGGGGGGAGGGGTCCACCTAGGGAATGAGGTAGGATAACACCATATGATGCCCTACCAATCCAGGCCCGTTTGGTCCTCGAGCTTCCACATGGCGGGTCTCTCCCCTCTCCTTTCCGCTCGGTATGAAGCAGGCGCACTGTCTAGATGGAGACGGCCATGCCGCTTCCTTTTCCGATGGACCGCCCGCACTGCCCCGGGCTAGACTGTGCTCGGTCCCCGCACATCCCGACTTCTCCTATCGGGTTGTTTTCCGGCGGGCGCCTGCCGCACTGGGAGCGGAAACATGCCGACAGGCTGTTCTGCTACTCCGGGTGCATGGCGGTGACCCCCATCCTACGAGCCCAACTATCCCTCCTTAGGAGCACTAGTCTGGGAGCTCTTGGGTCTGGCAGTCCTCCCAGCTCCCAGAGCCATCTCCCTGGTCCCCCTTCTACCCCCCTTTTTTCTCCCAGAATCAGGGAGGTCTCTCCTGTCCATATCCCCCTCCGTCCCTCCCCCCCCATGTCCCATTCCAATCCCTCATAGTTTTCCTTGAGTCACTTAGGTCACTCTTTTCTTGCAGATTTTAGATTCCTAACGGATAAAAGATACTTGAAGAAATAAGCATCAGCAGGTCAGTAAGGAATTTAATACCAGCACTACCAATCTGACATTTTTAAAGAAAGTGATTTCCGCCTGATGACGATATTTTGACGCACTTTTCCAAACATTCTAGCAATTTATGATAAAAACTAGTCAATTTTAGAGAGCTTGTACCTAAGTCCTATGTAATTACTATATGATTTTTTTTTTGTTGCTTATTTTCTTCTTCAACGAATTATCAATTTTACTATTACTTGAATGTTTCTAATCATTCTGTAAATATTTATATATATATATTTTATATTTTATTTTTATATATATACCTTTATAGAAATGGGATATCTTGTGATGATATTTTATATGTACAATCTTTTGTCTCTGTCTCTAGTAGCCCTGAAGAAGGGGGAGTTTGTTGGACCCCCAAAATGCGTTGGCTTCATTTTTTTGCTTTTAACCACATAAAATCAAAATTTAATCTATTTTTACCTCAACGTTTTGGGCGCTCCTTTCCATTTACCTTCTGACCACATATGTGAAACAACGTTCCCAGTCCTTTCCAAGGGTAGCAGCCCTGGCCCCGCAAGAGGGCCCACCATCAGAGTTTCCACACCCTGCCCACCAGAGACATTGGGAGCCGGGTACCTACCCACAATTTCTTATACAAAATACCACTATACAAGGGATTTTGTTCAGCCCGGTCCTCTATATATTTTTGAACTTCATTCAATACCCCCCGAGGGGTTTACACTGACCCGCAGCGGAACACCCTACTAAGGATCCTAAGATGGATTACCATCAGAATAGAGATTCCTGGAGGGCGAATCTGTATCAATCAACAGAACCACCCAACCAACCGGAAGAATCAGAACATGAAGAGATCACAGATCTCTTTTACAAACTTGAAAACCTCACAAGTGAGGAAATTAGACATCATATTGACATAGATTTTCTAAAAAAGTACCAGAAGGACAAACGTGTACCCAGAGGACTGAGAGTAACAATACCACCAGCTTTTGCAGACGATAAAGCATACTGCATGATCTGGTATAAATTTTGGGATGAGAAATCATTAGAGGCAATGGATATAATCATCGCAAAGAGGAGAAGTTTAACAACAAAACTGAACATAGAAATAGCTTCCCTTAGGGAAAAACTTCTCCCATATCAAGATACGCTTACATTCAAAAACCTAAATGAAAGCATCAGCGCCAAGCTTTTGAGACTGGAAGAAGAGAACTTCAAAAAAAAAGCTCAAAAAGACATATAGAGATAAGCATGACTATGAGAATGACAAAACAAGACCCTGAGAATACAAAAAAACAGCTCCAATGAATCTATCCACTCAATCTCCAGACCCACCATCAGACTGTCACCTCGACCTCCCCCCATTAAAATCATCAGAGGAATTCTAGACCAAGAGAAAATCAGACGCAGAAAAAAGAAGGAAACTAATTTAGAACAATTATCAATAGTCAATTTCCCCATCATCGTCCCCATTCGAAGGACTTTAGATCGAAACTAACTATGTTTCACAATCGGAAAGGAAGACCCTCCCCCTCACCAAAGACAAGAAGCACGGACTGCAGATGTGGAGACTGGGGATAGACAAGATGAGCCCTCTTCCTCAGCTTGGGAACCCCCACAGATCCAACAACCCTAGAGGACCTCACATTCGCAATTCACCCATCTCCATCCACGACCATCACCCCAATAGATTTTTTAGATCTCCCTACCAGCTCCACAACCATCCGAATACATCCTCAAGTACAGAGTCCCAAACCACAGTTAATACCTCAGTTCTTCACCCCCCTAAGATCCAAACGACAGCATACAGGCGCCTGAGAAGAGGATGCAGAGGAGGAACCAGAAGAAGGGAATTACAACAAGAAACACAAAACACAGTAAAAATATTTAATCTCTCGACATATCAACTCTCTTGAGCAGAGGAATCACTTTTGAGGAAAGGCCTGAACTTCTGCCCATCTAGCAAACCCAACTTATTTGAGTTATTTGTAGACTTACAGAGCTACATAAGAAAACTAACGCTCCAAAGATATTATGTATTTAGAAAACTAAAACAACTGAAGAACTCCTAAGAGAAAATTCCAGTGCTTTTGGATCATCTCCCGTCCTCAGAAGATATACTTTCCAAATGTATCACCACAAAGTTTAGAGCCAAATCCAAAGCCAACCCGGTACAGTATAAAGGTAATTTTATCTCCACGTTTCAATCCCTAGTGACTAGAGTTGAGCGAACCCGGACTGTAAAGTTCGGGTCCGTACCGAACTTTGGGCTGTCCGGGACCCGGACCCGGACTTTTCAAAAAAAGTCCGGGTTCGGGTCCGGGGTTCTGGTAATTTTAATGAAAAATCTTAAAAATGCTGTAAAAAAGCCCAGGAAGGTCCTAGAGGTCTGCAAAAGGAAGGAAAATGTGGGTAAGGGTGGGACAAGTGACCTACAAAGAAATGGGGACAGGGAAATAACTTTAAATATTTTTTAAAAAATAAAAACATAAAAAATGCAAAAATGGAGATCATCTTCAAAATGGGTCTGAAAAGTATTAATTAACATTAGAGGCCATAGAACTGTTCTAAAATCATCTTCAAACTGTGTCAAAAAAGTATAAATAAGCCCGGAGTACCCATATCACTGTTCTGCAAAATGTGTGTATCACTTTAAATCAAACCGTCAATCATTGCACATCTTTTATTCACACTTCTTTTTAAAATGTGTGTATCACTTTAAATGAAACCGTCAAACATTGCACATCTCTTCTGCACAATTATTTCAAGTGTGTGTGTCACTTTAAATCAAACCGT
>BLSH010043293.1:67655-79571 GCA_018402905.1 Glandirana rugosa
AAACCTAGTCTACAACCATAAGGCAACGTTTACAAAGGCATCCCAGAGGACAGTCGCCGTATATTATAAGAAGTAGCGGGTTCTAAGAAAAGCGAAGTCGTTACATCCAAGGAGATAGGACTTACTATTAGGGGGGGGAAATAGTCGTGAAAACTAGTGCTAGACCAATAAAAGAAAGTTTAAAATTAACGAAAAACAAGCTTAAACAAATCTAAAAGTGACAACTCTGGAGCTAATGAGCGATCTAACAACTTCAGATAGCAGTGATCATCTCAACTCGCTTGAAGATCTTCAGGCCCAAGACGACCAAGCCGTCTTGCGGGGTCCGGGACAAAGTTTGGGTTCTGTCCGGACCCGAACCCGGACTTTGTCCCGAAGTTCTGCCGAACCAGCAGAACCCGGACTTCTAGAAGTTCGCTCAACTCTACTAGTGACGATAGACTTCAACAATCTAGCGAGTAATCGAGGTCTCAACAGTGAAAATCTAAACAAATTCGAACAAAAAGCAATTAAAATTTGAAAGAAAATAACCAGATCGTGATCAAAAGTGCTGATAAAGGGGGGGGATTATCATTCAGGATAGAGGAACCTACATTGCTGAAGCGAAAAGAATCTTGGGCGATGAAGAATATTATATGCCGCTGACAGGAGACCCTACGGAAACATTTGCAACGGAATACCAACATCTGATCCAAAAGGCACATACTGAGAGTCTCCTGACAAAAAATGAGAAATAATTTCTTACTATAGATAATCCTAATATTCCCTTCTTTTATCACCTCCCCAAGATCCATAAGTCTCTGACGAATCCCCCGGGGAGACCCATCATATCAGGTATCAACTCTCTCACATCAAACCTTTCCCAGTTCATAGATCATCATCTGCAGAAATGTGTAAAAAAACTACCATCTTATCTCAGAGATACAACAGACTTGCTCTCCCACCTCAAGGATTACACCTGGGCCCCTGATTTACATTGGCTCACGTTAGACGTGGCCTCCCTTTACTCCAACATCCCACGTTCCAATGGGATCAAAGCCACGAGACAATACCTGTTTTCGGATCCACTAATGCCTGAACAGCAAGCCACCTTTCTCTTGGATGCTATTCATTTCATCCTTACCCATAATTATTTCACTCATTTAGGCGATTTTTATTTACAAATTAAAGGGACGGCGATGGGGACTAGGTTTGCACCCAGTTATGCAAACTTGCATATGGGCCAGTTTAAACAAGAATACATTTTGCCACCTAATCCATATACCCATCATATCCATTTCTTCAAAAGGTATATAGATTAATAATAATATTAATCTGGAGTGGCGATCCGGATAAGATTCCGGATTTTGTCAACTATCTCAACCGGGACGAATGGGGCCTTACCTTCACCTATCAAACACATCCGTTTACTATTGATTACCTTGACATCTCCATCAATGGAAATCCAGATGGTACAATCACCACCACCAACTTTTTCAAAAAAGTAGATAGCAACAGCTACCTAGATTTCGAAAGCTGTCACCATAAACTATGGCTGAAAAATATACCTTTCGGCCAATTCAAAAGGTTAAGAAGAAACTGTACGACTAATAAAGACTTCCTCGACCAGTCAAAAATTTTCAAGGCAAGGTTTAAGGCCAAATGTTATCTGGAGAAGTTGATTGAAGGAGCATATAAGAGAGCTTTAAACATGTCACAAGACGAATGCTTGAAACCGTCCTCTGTGAAAGACCTGTGCAATTCACTCATACAAAGTAACTTTATTACAAAATATAACACGGATCATCATCAGATCAGGGAAATTCTCAGAAAGCACTGGCATATTCTACAGTCAGACCCACTCCTTGGATCGACCTTGCCCCTACAACCTAGACTCATCTTTCGGAGAGCTAAAACCATCAAGAATCATCTGGCTCCTAGCAGATTACCATCAAATCGGCCTGACCCACTGCCCCCGAAGGATGCAGGTTGTTTTAGATGCAGGAGCTCTAGGTGCCTTTCCTGCTCTATATTAACCAATGGGAACAAGTTTTTCCAATCCATGAGTCATACGAAAACTTGGCCAATTACCTCCCATCTGGACTGCTCCTCCGATCATGTAATCTATCTATTAACCTGTCCTTGCGATCTCCAATATGTTGGAAGAACGATCCAAACTTTTCGACAAAGATTCAATAAACATAGGTTTAACATCAAGAATGGTTTTCGGGAACACAGTGTGTCTCGCCATTTCTCTCTATTTCATGATCGTAACCCACAGTTGATCACAGCTACAATTATTGAACAGGTTCCAGAATCCACCAACTACAATCTGTATATCAGATTATGTCAGAGTGAATCCTATTGGATCCATTAGTTAAATACTTTAAATCCAAATGGACTCAATGAGACAATTGCATCCTATTAGGAACTAATATAAGTATAACTGAACTGTATATAAAAAATGTTTTTTTCCAGATTGCTTTCAACCAAGGACATTAGGGATACACAGGGACCTCATTCCCTTTTTGTTATGCCCCCCTTTCCCCTTTTCCTTCCCTTCCCCCCTCCCCTCCCCACACCTCCAGACATCCTCTAGGAAGCCCCCTTCCTCCCACACCTTCCCATGTGCACGTTTAGTCATCCACTTCTTATCCCCTCCCCCTCCCTCTCCCCCCGAGGCTCCCCAGGGGAACAACAAACTCCCCCCACCATTCCAGTTCACCTACACCTACATCATATGGTGTTATCCTACCTCATTCACTAGGTGCCCCCCCACTTAGCCTGTTAGGGAAGTCACATCCCCATTGTCGGCACTTATGATACAAACATTGGGATGATGCCAATTCATCATCTGCCCACTAGGCCCTCCAACCAGCAGGCCCGGCCCGGTTCCTTCCCATCCACCCCTCCCTGCATCCCCTGTCCCATTGTCTTCCCATTCAATTGCGGGATTCAATGAATTCCTTTATTCCCAGGCACCCCTTTCCTTTCCCTCTGATACTCATGAGGGGAAACACAATGTCCCCTTTTAGTTTTCCCACCTAACGGTGTGGATTCCCCCTTTTTTTTCTTTGAATATTCATTCCTACACTGTTTAAGGCCATTCCAATTCCATCTAATTGTTGGGATACTTCCACTGATTGGAGCACCACCTCCAATCCTGGGCATCTCCCAACAGCTTGCATTCTAGCCGATGCACTCCGGTCCGTACCCGTCTAGCCCATCCCATCCACCTCCATTGCCCAGTCTAGTCTGGGAGCTCTTGGGTCTGGCAGTCCTCCCAGCTCCCAGAGCCATCTCCCTGGTCCCCCTTCTACCCCCCTTTTTTCTCCCAGAATCAGGGTGGTCTCTCCTGTCCATATCCCCCTCCATCCCCCCATGTCCTATTCCAATCCCTCATAATTTTCCTTGAGTCACTTAGGTCACTCTTTTCTTGCAGAATTTAGCTTCCTAACGGATAAGAGATACTTGAAGAAATAAGCATCAGCAGGTTAGTAAGGAATTTAATACCAGCACTACGAATCTGACATTTTGAAAGAAAATGATTTCCGCCTGATGATGATATTTTGTTGCACTCTTCCAAACATTCTAGCAATTTATGATAAAGACTATTCAATTTTAGAGAGCTTGTACCTAAGTCCTATGTAATTACTATATGATTTTTTTTATTTTTTGGTTGCTTATTTTCTTTTACTACTTGAATGTTTCTAATCATTCTGTAAATATTTTTATATATATATTTTATATTTTATTTTTTATATATATACCTTTATAGAAATGGGATATCTTGTGACGATATTTTATATGTACAATCTTTTGTCTCTGTCTCTAGTAGCCCTGAAGAAGGGGGAGTTTGTTGGATCCCCAAAATGCGTTGGTTTAATTTTTTGTTTTTAACCAAATAAAATCAAAATTGAATCTATTTTTAACTCAAGATTTTGGGTGCTCCTTTCCATTTACCCTCTGACTGCATATATGAAACAATGTTCCCAGTCATTTCCAGGGGTAGCAGCCCTGGCCCCGCAAAAGGGGCCCACCATCAGAGTTTCCACACCCTTCCCACCAGAGGCATTGGGAGCCGGGTACCTACCCACAATTTCTTATACAAAATACCCCTATACAAGGGATTTTGTTCAGCGCGGTCCTCTATATATTTTTGAACTTCAGTTATTTTTCTTGGATATTATTACCTCTGGTATCTTCCTATTTTCAAAAAATAAACATACAATATTATTGTTAGTATCTACAATGAGGCAGAATATTAATTTTTTTGAAATGTGAAAGCCAATCTCATTTTAATGTAGTGACCTAGGTTAGCTAACACAATGGCATGTCCTTGTAGCTGTCAAGCTGCACAATCCACCTGAAATTTGCTTTACAAGTCTCATTTTCAGACTCTGTTTGAAATCAAAAACTGGTGATTACTATACTCAGTGTTACTGCTTGAGCAAATATTTCAGTATATATCAATATTGTATCAAATAATCAGGATAATATTTACATTTATTTTAATCTCTTTTGTTTTCATTATATTGTATTTTTTTTTATATCAGGTACTTATATAGCACTGTCAATTTATGCAGCGCTTTACATATATATTGTACATTCACATCAGTCCCTACCCTCAAGGTGCTTACAATCTAAGGTTCCTAACTCACATATACTAGGGACAATTTAGACAGGATCAAATGAACCTACCAGCAGGTCTTTGGAGTGTGGGAGGAAAACCGGAGTACCCGGAGGAAACCCACGTAGGCACAGAGAGAACAGGCAAACTCCAGGCAGGTAGTGTGATGGTTGGGATTCAAACCAGCGACTCTTTTGCTGCCAGGTGAAAGTGCTATACACTACACCACTGTGCCACCCGCATATACCCTTCAGAAAGTCTCTGTATTCAATTTTTTTTTTGTTAATGAGAATGTACTGTATGTGTAAGATTTGTATTGCTTTGATGGCAAACATATCAAGAATAATCAATGTCCTGTAGTAGCTTTGAGTTTAATTATGGAAATAGATCTTTGAGTGAATGTAACTATGGAATTGGTAACTATTAGAACTATTGTCAATAGGTTATAAAATGAATATACTAAAAATTAAGGTTTTCAATTTCCTTATAGCCTAAATTCTGCAACATTTGATAAATCTCATATCTACTGATATATGTTTTTGGATACAATCAGTGTTAACCAAAACTGTTAGGTTAATTAGATTTAGAACATCTTGACTAAAGGAGTTGGTGATGGTCAACAGTATAATTACATTTAAATGTGGACTGGAAATTGTTCTCACTGGCAATTTTATAAATTATAGAACCAAATATAATTACTAGGGTTTATTAGTGAAAACATATTCTGATTGACTGGCTCAAAAGCAACTTTTCCCAAACATGAGGATAATATTTGCCACAGTGTGTTTTGGCTTTGCTTTCTCCTGGATCCTCACTATATCAGCAATGTCATGGTTAGAATACACTGGAACTGGTTAGCTCTAATGTCAAATTACAATATCATAGGGTTATATCAATAAAATATTTCAATAAAGTAAGATCCTCCTGTAGTACAAACATCAGAATCCGAAAAGTAAAGCTGGCCACACATTATATATTTTTTTTGTACATTTTCCTTTAGATTTACTAAAACCATATAATATGTGGTCAAACCTAAACACTTTAAAATTTTAGTCTGTGTTATATTTTTTTTTTGTTTTGTTTAGAGGATGTATTTAGGGTAGTTTGGCTTATATCATTTACTGCTCTCTGTATTTTTTTTTTTTACTTTTTGGTGTTCGATTGTAATTTTTTTTGTTTGTTTGTTTCCATTGTTATCACTTTTGTTATTACTTTGGCTGTCTGTTTTTGATTTCTGTTTAAAAATGTCAAATAGCTAGATTTATCAAGAAACATTTTCTGGCAACTAAATAGGTCTAGAATGGTTGAAAGGAGCTTCTATAGCCCCCATGGGCCATTTAAAAATTATTGCATCCAGAAAAAAATGCCAGTTTCACCTTCCCTAGTGGCTCCATTGTGTTTTGGCAAAATTTCAATCAAAATCTTTTAATTTCTATCAAATTTTCAGGGAAATAAAAACGGAACTAATCCATATGCTGTCAACATTATGACATCATTTGACCAATTGACTTATCTGAGGCAATAACTATTGAATGTATGTTTTCCCTGCTCTATTAAGACATACATGCACACATTGGTATGTTTATGTTCCAAGACAACTGAAATACACGTTTTTCATATTTGGCTGGAGTGTATCTAAAGCCTTCCAATTCCAAATAAAAACAGAACTGGGATGAAATATAAAATAATCTCAACAAAGTGTAGACATGTAGACATTTAGACCTAGGTGCTGTTTTGTAGTCTCATCTTCAATAGGACATTAATGTAACAGGAGCTGGAGAGCTTGTCTCTTTCTATCATGAGATGCTTCATTTCACAGTTCAGCTTAACAAACTACTTAGCATATCTCTGCACACTTTTCACCTGAACACTCTCCAATATGACATATCATGTAATTCTAGAAGATGGATCGCCCTACACCTATTAACTTGCATTGCATTCATAGTTTAAAGAAACTGATTCCAGTCATTGTATATTAGCTGTAAAAAATCTGATGTGTTGCAAGACCCTGCTTAAATATCAAACAGAGAAAATGCAGCAGAAGGAAAATTACTTTTTTTCTTACATTTTAAAGAAAACAGTTCTATCTAAAAATACCCTTTTAAAGTACATCTAAAAGAACAGTTCAAACTTGAAAACTTTCTGCGCTCAGTGTGTTTATATGTGCCAGGAGCTGCACTAGCAAATATCCGAATACTAGATAATTGACAATTGGTATGTGATACAAAAGTATTCATACCCCTTGAAATTTTTCACATTTTGTCATGTTACAACCAAAAATGTAAATGTATTTTATTGGGATTTTATGTGATAGACCAACACAAAATGACACATAATTGTGAAGTGCAAGGAAAATGATAAATTGTTTCCAAAATGTTTACAAATAAATATGTGAAAAGTGTGGGGTGCATTTGTGTTCAGCCCCCTTTACTCTGATACCCCAAATTAAAATCCAGTGGAACAAATTGCTTTTAGAAGTCACCTAACTAGTAAATAGAGTCCACCTGTGTGTAATTTAATCTAAGTATCAATACAGCTGTTCTGTGAAGACCTCAGAGGTTTGTCAGAGAAGCTTAATGAACAAGCAGCATCATGAAGGCCAAGGAACACACCAGACAGGTCAGGGATAAAGTTGTGCAGAAGTTTAATAGCAGAGTTAGGTTATTAAAAACAATCCCACACTTTGAATATCTCACAGATCACTGTTCAATCCATCATCTTAAAATGGAAAGAGTATGGCACAACTGAAACCCTACCAAGATATGGCCACCCACCAAAACTGACAGGCTGACCAAGGAGAGCATTAATCAGAGAAGCAGCTAAGAGGCCCACGGTAACTCTGGAGGAGCTGCAGAGATGCACAGCTCAGGTGGGAGAATCTGTCCACAGGACAACTATTGGTCATGCACTCCACAATTCTGGCCTTTATGGAAGAGTGGCATGAAGAAAGACATTGTTGAAAGAAAGCCATAAGAAGTCCCATTTACAGTTTGCGAGAAGCCATGTGGGAGACACAGCAAACGTGGAAGAAGGTGCTCTGGTCAGATGAGACCAAAATTTTACTTTTTGGCCTAAAAGCAAAACGCTATGTGTAGCAGAAAACTAACGCTTCACATCACCCTGAACACACCATCCCCACCGTGAAACATTGTGATGGCAGCATCATGTTGTGGGGATGCTTATCTTTAGCAGGGACAAGAAAGCTGGTCAGAGTTGATTGGAAGATGGATGGAACCAAATACAGGGCAATCTTAGGTGAAAACCTGTTAGAGTCTGAAAAAAACTTTAGGCTGGGGCAGAAGTTCACCTTCCAGCAGGGCAACAACCCTAAACATATAGCCAGAGCTTCAATGGAATGGTTTAGATCAAAACCTATTCATGTGTTAGAATGGCCCGGTCAAAGTGCAGATCTAAATGCAATTGAAAATCTGTGGCAAAACTTGAAAATTGCTGTTCACAGATGCTTGCCATCCAATCTGACAGAGCTTGAGCTATTTTGCAAAGTAGAATGGGAAAAATGTCACTCTCTAGTTGTGCAAAGCTGGTAGAGACGTCCCCAAAAATGCTTTCAGCTTTAATTCCAGTAAAAGGTGGTTCTACAAAGTATTGACCTAGGGGGCCAAATACAAATGCATGCCACACTTTTCACATATTTAGTTATAAAGAAAATTAAAACCATTTATCATTTTCCTTCCGCTTCACATTGATGTGCCACTTTGTGTTGGTCTATCACATAAAATCCCATTAAAATACATTTACATTTTTGGTTGTAACTTGACAAAATGTGGAAAATGTCACAGGGTATGTATACTTTTTCAAGGCACTGTATAAGTGTGCATCGATATAAATGAAAACAAAATAAATGCCCCAAATGATTATAAAATAAATAAAGACCATGCACCACAAAAGTGTCCAAATAAAAGTGCCAAGTGATAAAACATTTTTAAATGATAAAAATGTCCTCCAAGAAGATATACAGCTATCCACCAGTGAATCAATGTACACCTTCTGTGCCTTTAACCAAGCACTCCAAAGCCTCTCACCAGACAATATTGATGAGATCAATACAGCTTATTGAAATTAGCCACACCAGGAGCTCTTCAATGTCACCAATCTAAGCACCTAGGTATCAAGTCCAATCCAACATAAATCCACAGCATACCAGATGCTAAATTCTCACGAACATTAAAAAGAAACAAATAGTGTAAAACTGCTGCAAACAAACTTTTATTCTGTTAGGTATTTACGAGAAATATGTATGCACAAAAAGAGAGAAAGAGCCGCACCTCTGGTAATCGGCAAATGTGATTTCTTCACCAATTAAGCTCCTCTCAAGATGTTTAATTGGCAGAGACCATCATCAGGGAAACAGGAGCAAGTGGATATTTATTTTGTTTTCATTTATATGTGGATGTGCACTTACCTCACAAACCAACAGTCTAAACAATTCCCACATCCATTTTCTATGTTATTCTCAAGCCTTAAAGGGTACAAAACCTAGCCTGATTTAACCAAATCCTCCTTCAAATGTGCCTCACAGGCCTCCCCTCCCAGACTCTGCATATCATGTCACTCCATTGCAGAAAGCTGCATGAGGGGAACTTCACTAGCAGGATCAACAGGTACCTTCATATAGTTACATAGTTACATAGTTTGTGAGGTTGAAAAAAGACATCAAGTCCAACCTGTGTGTGTGATTTATATTGTATATCCCTGTATGTTGTTGTCGTTTAGGTGCCCATCCAATCGTTTTTTTCAAATTATCCATGCTCCCTGCTGAAACCACTGCTTGTGGAAGAGAATTCCACATCCTCACTGCTCTTACCGTAAAGAACCCTCTACGCAGTCTAAGGTTGAACCGCCTTTCTTCTAATTTTAGTGAATGCCCGCGTGTATTTTTATATTCCCTTGCACGGAAAATTTTTATCCCTATTGTGGAGTCACCATTACTGTATTTGTACATTGAAATCATATCCCCTCTCAAGCGTCTCTTCTCCAGAGAGAATAAGTTCAGTGCTCATAATCTTTCCTCATAGCTAAGGTCCTCCAGTCCCTTAATCAGCTTTGTTGCCCTTCCCTGGACCCTCTCCAGTTCCAGCACATCCCTCCTGAGGACTGGTGACCAGAATTGGACGGCATACTCCAGAGGCTGCCGTACCAGAGTTTTGTATAATGAGAGAATTATTGTTTTATCGCTGGAGTTAATCCCCTTTTTAATGCATGCCAATATTCTGTTGGCTTTGCTTGCAGCAGCTTGGCATTGCCTGCCATTGCTGAGCCTGTCATTTACTAAGACCCCTAGGTCCCTTTCCATCCTAGATTCCCCTAGAGGTCCCACCCCAGTGAGTAGTTTGCATTCATGTTTTTGGCACCCAAATGCATTATTTTACACTTCTCTATATTAAACCTCATTTGCCATGTAGTTGCCCACCCCATTAATTTGTCCAAATCTTCTTGCAAGGTTTCCAGATCCTGTGGAGAAATTATTGCCCTGCATAACTTAGTATCATCAGCAAATCCCGAGATTGAGCTGTTTATCCCACTCTCCATTTATCACCACCCTCTGCATTCGCCCCTGTAGCCAGTTTTCAATAAATGTAATCACCCTTTGGTCCATGCTGGCAGACCTTAGTTTGTACAGTAAACATTTATGGGGAACTGTATCAAATGCCTTTGCAAAATCCAGATATACCACATCTACAGGCCTTCCTTTATCTAGATGGCAGCTCACCTCCTCATAGAAGGTTAATAGATTGGTTTGGCAAGAATGATTCTACATGAATCCACGCTGATTACTGCTAATGATATCATTTTTACTACTAAAATCTTGTATGTAATCCCTTATCATCCCCTCCAAAAGCTTGCATACTATTCACGTTAGGCTAACTGGTCTGTAGTTCCCATTGATATATCTTGGTCCTTTTTTAAATATTGGTGCTTCATTGGCTTTTCTCCAATCAGCTGGTACCATTCCAGTCAGTAGACTGTCCATAAAAATTAGGAACAATGGTCTGGCTATCAATTGACTGAGTTCCTTGAGGACCCTTGGGTGCAAGCCATCTGGTCCTGGTGACTTATGAATGTTAAGATTTTCCATGTCTATTCCTAATTCTATCCTCTGTTAGCCATGATGGTGCCTCCTGTGATGTGCCGTGAGGATAAACATTACAGTTTTGGTTACTGAAGCCCCCTGTTTCCCTCAGGAAGACTGAGGAGAAGAATAAATTCAAAACTTTCACCATCCCTCCATCCTTTGTAACCAAATTCCCTTCATCATTCTTTATGGGGCCAATATGATCTGACCCCCCCCTTACTATTTATATAATTAAATAATTTATTGGGAGGCGCATGCGCGGACTCGGCTAAGATGGCCGCTTAGCTCCGAGACTCCGCTCCACCGCTCCTCACCCAGCCCGTTAGCAGCAGTTCGGAGCCCCGCAGACGACATCAGACGGGACCGGGGGACAGAGCAATACCCCAGCCACACACAGATGTCCTCGGGGACGGCAAGGAGGGACCTCACCCGCATTCTCAGTGAAGCCGCGTCTCAGCCTGATCCCTCCAAGATGGCGGCGGCATCTGCATCTCCATGCGGCCTGCTGAGGGAGAATGGAGAGGAGATGGACACGAATGGGGAGAGCTCAAGGATCAACCTGCCCGCCGGTGACACATCCCCAGAAGGCAGGAGACTGTTATCACAACAAGGGGAAATCTCTCCCGCATCCACGGAATCTCTTTTAAGGAGATCTATGGGCCAGCACAATTACTCCCCCCTCAGCGATGTACTGTCTACCCCGGACATTCACATACAGAGGCTGCAACCGGCCTCCCCTCTACCCATGGATCTCCCTTCCCTAATGACTGCCTTTTCAGACATGCTGACAAAAGGCCTAGCCCAAAATGCAGCTCAAATCACAGCAGCAATTCAAGCTGACCTTCAACTAATAGGCAGCAGAATGGAAGCCATAGAAACTAAGTCTGAACAAGCTATAGCCAGGATTAATCAAAATTCTGATAGAATTCAGGAGCTCCAAGATCACCTGGAGGCAGCTATATCCAAAATCGACGACCTAGAAAACCGTTCGAGGCGTCTAAATTTCAGGATCAGAGGGCTTCCAGAGTCAATTAAAGACATTAGCTCTGCAGTAGCAACATTGCTTAAAGATCTAATCCCTGATATTCCAGCACACCGCCTAGAAATGGACAGAGCTCACAGAGCCCTACAACCCCCCAGGAGTGATGGTCTCCCACGAGACATCATTGTCAAGCCTCATTACTATTCAGTAAAAGAAGAGGTTATGAAAATA
>BLSH010043293.1:107426-123185 GCA_018402905.1 Glandirana rugosa
GCCAAAATTGTATATGGATAATTTGAAAAAAAAAAATTGGGATACACAACCTACACAGAAAAGTCAATCCCCCATGTGTTCGTGGTAATTGGTGAACGGCTGCCGACTAGCCGTTTACTGTAGCTGTCTCACCGAGACATTGCGCTTTGCGACAGTATACTGCCCCCGGCGCTCTGTCTCAGATCACTCTCGCGCGCGCGGCGGCCTCCGCGCGGACACGTGAGTGACACAAGCCCCTCCCACTGTGTTCTCTGGGCGTGTTCTTACTGTGGGGGGACTGCCCTAGCTGGGGAAGGGAAGTGGTCACAGCCTCCATGTACAGGAAGGCTGTGATCACAGCCCTTCCCCCTTCACAGAACGGACGTCCGTGTTTACATACACGGACCTCCGTTCCTTCACTCCGGGGGGGCCATTGCGGGTAGCCAGCGGCAATCGAAGCCGCCGCACCCGCTCCCTGGCCCTCCCCGAACACAGTGAGTGCACAGGCGCGCCTCCGGCGGCGCGCGCGCTCTCACTAGACTCTGTCTCGCGGCCCCCGTCATATGACAGCGTTTCGCGTTACAGAGCCACTCTGTCGATGTCATTTGCCGATCAGCCGTCGGCAAGTGGTTAATGGTGCTTGTGTACCCCCTAACTGAAAAGACACATCCAACACATAGGGTTAAAAAAAAAAAGTTTAATAGGTATATGTTAAAACCGACAATAAATTGGCTCCACTAGAGGAATGGAGTACTGGACGTGACATACATCAAAATTACATCAAAAAATGTGACTATACATTCCCCTTTCTATACCACATATTTAAATCTATAGACCAATTCATGGACAAAGATGTAGGACCCAGAGACCTAACTTGCCCAAAGAGCAAATATTAAATGAGGCCAGGGGTGAGATGACTGAAGAATACACTTGCATGAATGGTTCAGTAATCCTGTCCTTCCCAATGCATTTCGCCCTATGGAGGGCTTCCTCAGGGGATCAGAGGAAGGGTCAGGGTATAGAATCACTAAAATAATAAGTGCAGAAATCAGTCAAAAGCAAAAATGCACAAATAATTTGTTATAAGTATATACATGTGCATTAACACATTATTTTACAAAGGTCAGCAACAAGTATGTTACTGCAAAATAATATATTATCTAAAGGAATTTCATATGACACACTTCTAGTCGTGTACCTGAGAAGAGGAGACGAACATAGAGGCATGAAAGATTCCAACAGAACTTGAGCAAAAAAGGACTTTCAAATTAAGGGGCCGAGTGCAGCAGCTTTGGACAAACCCGGCTGGATTCCTATTTCCTGGACAAAACCTATAAAAATACACATATATTTGCATACCTTAAGACAGATGTCTAACAACATCTGGTCTGGGGGTACACAAAGGAGCAAAGAGGAGAGAGCAGCTAGAGAGGCAAGGATACCCTCAAACTAGAAGTCCATAAACACAGTATATATGCCAACCATTATTAGGCTATACATGAATCATATAGCAAAAGCAATAAAGATAAAATGTCAGGAATTAACTATAAAATAATCCTGAGAGAGTGGGTAACCCCGACTCCCTATATATAACTGGTGTCAATAAACAGCCCAAAACGTTCAGAGCTTAGTGCCTTGAAAAACATCTCCATAAAATGTGTGCCCATAGGATGACTTTAATGGGCATAAACCCATAGATATCAGAGAAAACATCAATAGGGGGTGGATTGCAATGTATACACATATGTAATATATGTCAAATACTAAACAGAAAAAGAGAGGGAGAGAGAAAAAAGAGGGGCAAAATAAAAGAAAAAACCCCTCAAGCATGTATACAAACGTGGTAAAAGTAAATAAACATCAGATTAGCAGAACTTACATAGTCGTCCCTTGATGTCCGAAGGGATAACCCCAACGCCAATGGTTAGCAATCTAAGCTCTAAACAAGCAGATGAAGACTATTACGTACAAACCAGCCATGGGGGTAGACAGATGTTGCTGCCCAATACCCCTAAACAGGAAAAATACACAGGGACTTAATACATGTCAGCCAGCCTCTCTGAAAAACAAAAAAATATATACAAATGGCACAGACTAACACTGCAGTCCAAATGCCCAAAAATTATGATGCCATACCTTATGGGGGATGTCAGGGGGAACTAGCTGGAATGCTATTACAGCAACTGCCATGGTAGAAAGCTGTATGGTCTGGGCGGGGGGCGTGCCGCCACTATAAGCATCTATTTGGCGCCAAAACACGCGGAACACGTTGCCTGCATATGACATCATAAGAGTCCGTATCAGGCCTCGGAGTGTGCTACTGAGCATGCGCCGGCATCCTATTTAGAAGCCAACCAGATGTCGACTACCGCGCAGTGCTGAGGTAATGACGGGACGTGATGGCTGGTCCAAAAACCTGGCAATGGCTAGCTCCCATGGATTCAACAGCCCTCCCCGAGGGAAAAAAAGGGGAGGGGATTAGGATGAAAGAAAGAAGGGAACCAAGGGAACGAGCCCCGGACCGACCAAACGATCTCCCATAAATGAAAAAAAAAATAGTTTGAGGATAGTATTCAATTCCATCCATTCTGGTGTTTGAAACCACCACTAAATGTGCCCCATCGTACACCAATCTGTACCTGGGGGGGTGGGAGTGGACCATATTTTATGGGGACTCGGCTATGTACCTGTGCCACATTCTCACTTGGCACAGGTACATAGATGATATCCTCATGATATGGACTGGTACTAGAGAAGAACTTGAACGCTTTATGTTGTGGCTTGATAACAATGATTTCAATTTAAACTTTACAATGGAGTGTAATCAAACTAAGGTCACGTTCTTGGATATTGAAATTAAGAAAGATAAAAGCGGACATGTCATGACTGACCTGTACCGCAAACCGTCTGCGGCAAATACAATCCTCTATGCTGGAAGTGCCCATCCAGAGCCCTTAAAAAACAGCATCCCGTATGGACAATATCTTAGACTTAAGAGAAACTGCAGTGCCCATGATTCATTTATGATACAGGCAGCTAAACTTAGACAACGCCTCTTCAAAAGGGGCTACAGCAATAAATGCCTGAAAAGGGCATTTAATAAAACCAATACTAAGTCCAGGGAATCTCTTTTTTTTCCCGCCCACCTCCCTCGTCTTAAGTACAGACACGGATTATCACCCGGTTCTCTAATAACAGTGATCAGGTCAAAAATATTTTGGAACAACATTGGCATCTTTTATTAGATGACCCCACAGTGGTGAGGTATATAGGTGACAAACCATTGGTCACATATCGTTGCGAAAGAAGCTTAAAAGACCATCTTACCCGTAGCCATTATACCAGCCTAACCCCAAGTATACCCTGGGTTAAACCGTATAGGGGAACAAAGAGGTGTGGTGACTGCAATTTCTGTAAATGGATCTGGCAGACCAGAACTGTCCATTTACCTAATGGGCAGTCCTGGACTCCAAAATGTTCCATAGATTGTATGATGGTGGGAGTTGTGTACTACATGGAGTGCTCATGCAAGGCATTCTATGTGGGGAAAACTAGAAGACCGTTCCACCACAGAATTAGGGACTATGTGTATGAGATCTCTAATAGTAAACTTGAGTGGTCCATTAGCCGTCACATAGGCCTATACCATAACTTTGATTTGGACTTTATGAAATTTTTTGCTTTGGAGCATGTCAAGGAATCTGAGGGGGGTGGTAATATAGATACGCATCTTTTGCGCCTTGAAACAAAATGGATTTTTCAATTGGGGGCAACTAAAGCTCCGGGCTTGAATGAAAATATCAGTTTCAAACCCTTTTTATAATCAGTTGAGTGAGATGGCATTTTTAAACAGTACTTGGTTTCTTTGGACACACTTATGGTTGGATCCTGCCTTTTTCCTCGATAACAGGGGACGTTCTGTCTCTAAGTCCTGTAGCTATATATTTATTTTGCATTGGACCTCATTAGGTGTCCTAAATGATTGATTGTTTTGGATTTTCTGGCTGGGGGCATGCGCAACCAGACAGGAGGGGGGTTGTGGTTATTTAGCATACTTTTATATAGTATGCCTGGAGTTTTGTGTGATCTCCCATAAAAATGCTAACACAATGATGGAGGGGCTATTTGGCATTACTGTGTTGGAGATTTAATGGCTTTTTGATGGCCACTCTCCTCCACTAGATATGTATATGCCTATATAATGCTCTCACTATGTCACTGTGAGTTTTGTAGGATTTTGAATTAGAGGATGTGGTGGTTTCAAATACCAGAATGGATGGAATTGAGTATTATGATCAAACTATTTTTTTTTCCTTTATGGGAGATCGTGGCAGGACGCAGGCGGCTTTTTTGGTCGGTCCGGGGCTCATTCCCTTGGTTCCCTTATTTCTTTCATCCTAATCCCCTCCCCTTTTTTCCCTCGGGGAGGTCTGTTGAATCTATGGGAGCTAGCCATTGCCGGGTTTTTGGACCAGCCGTCACGTCCCATCATTACCTCAGCACTGCGCGGTAGTCGGCATCTGGTTGGTTTCTAAATAGGATGCCGGCGCATGCTCAGTAGCACACTCCGAGGCCTGATACGCACTCTAATGACATCATATGCGGGCAACGTGTTACGCGTGTTTTGGCGCCAAATAGACGCTTATAGCGGCGGGGTGCCCCCCGCCCAGACCATACAGCTTTGGCCGTTGCTGTAATAGTATTTGGGCCGGTTCCCCTTGACATCCCCCATAAGGTATGGCATCTTAATTTTTGGGCATTTGGACTGCAATGTTAGTCTGTGCCATTTGTATATATATATATATATATTTTTTTTTCAGAGAGGCTGGCTGACATGTATTAAGTCCTTTTGTATTTTTTCCTGTTTAGGGGTATTGGGCAGCAACATCTGTCTACCCGCATGGCTGGTTTGTATGCAATAGTCTTCATCTGCTTGTTTAGAGCTTAGATTGCTAACCATTGGCGTTGGGGTTATCCCTTCGGACCTCAAGGGACCCTATGTAAGTTCTGCTAATTTGATGTTTATTTACTTTTACCACATGTTTGTATACATGCTTGAGGGTTTTTTCTTTTACTTTGCCCCTCTTTTTTCTCTCTCCCTCTCTTTTTCTGTTTAGTATTTGACATATATTACATATGTGTATATATTGCAGTCCACCCCCTATTGATGTTTTCTCTGATACCTATGGGTTTATGCCCATTAAAGTCATCCTCTGGGCAAACATTTTATGGGGATGTTTTTTGAGGGACCTAGCTCTGAACGTTTTGGGCTGTTTATTGACACCAGTTATATATGGGGAGTCGGAGTTACCCACTCTCTCAGGATTATTTTATAGTTAATTCCTGACTTTTTATCTTTATCGCTTTTGCTATATGATTCATGTATAGCCTAATAATGGTCGGCATATATACTGTGTTTATGGACATCTAGTTTGGGGGTATCTTTGCCTCTCTAGCTGCTCCCTCCTCTTTGCTCCTTTATGCACCCCTAGACCAGATGTTGTTAGTAGAGTTGAGCGAACACAGAAACGTTCGGGTTCGGTACCAAACGTCATCCGAACTTTACCCTGGACCCCGAACCCCATTGAATTCAATTAGGACCCGAACTTTTCGGCACAAAAATGACTGTAAAAAAGTCCTGGAAAGTGCTAGAGGGCTGCAAAAGGAAGAAAAATGGGAGATGTTATATTAGATCTGCAATCTGTCCTTTAAGATCGTTCTGTAATGCAGGATGAGAGATCGTTCTGTAATCAGATCGTTCTGTAATGCAGGATGAAAGATCGTTCTGTAATCAGATCGTTCTGTAATGCAGGATGAGAGATTGTTCTGTAATCAGATCTTTCTGTAATGCAGGATGAAATGTTATAGATCTACAATCTGTCCCTCAAAGCAGTAGTAGTAATCTCTACCTAGTTATTATCACTGCAATCTGTCCCTCACAATCTGTCCCTCACAGCTCACAATCTGTCCCTCACAGCACCGGCAGCATCCTCTCCCTACACTAACCTAAAAGCATGTGACATGCAGCACTGTGACTCCAGACTCATATAGAGTCTGGGTCACATGATGCACTGGCAAAACACAGCCATGCCATTAGTAGGCATGGCTGTGATGGCTTCTAGGGAAAACCAGTGAAACGCTTGTTGATTGGCAGCCCTGCAGCTATTCAACATGCATGATAAAATACCAGAACCCAGAACCCAAACCCGTTTTCTCAAACGTTCGGGTTCAGTACATGGACACCCGAAAGTTCGGTACGGACCCAAACTTTACAGTTCAGGTTCGCTCAACTCTAGTTGTTAGACATCTGTCTTAAGGTATGCAAATATATGTGTATTTTTATAGGTTTTGTCCAGGAAATAGGAATCCAACCGGGTTTGTCCAAAGCTGCTGCACTCGGCCCTTTAATTTGAAAGTCCTTTTTTGCTCAAGTTCTGTTGGAAGCTTTCATGCCTCTATGTTTGTCTCTTCTTCTTGGGTACATGACTAGAAGTGTGTCATATGAAATTCCTTTAGATAATATATTATTTTGCAGAAACATACTTGTTGCTGACCTTTGTAAAATAATGTGTTAATGCACATGTATATAATTATAACAAATTGTTTGTACATTTTTGCTTTTGACTGATTTCTGCACTTATTATTTTAGTGATTCTATACCCTGATCCTTCTTCTGATCCCCTGAGGAAGCCCTCCATAGGGCGAAACACGTCGGCTAGGACAGGATTACCGAACCATTCATGGAAGTGTATTCTTCAGTCATTTCACCCCTGGCCTCATTTAATATTTGCTCTTTGGGCAAGCTAGGTCTCTGGGTCATACATCTTTGTCCATGAATTGGTCTATAGATTTAAACATGTGGTATACTGTAGAAAGGGGAATGTATGAGTCCACTACTCCATTCCTCTAGTGGAGCCAATTTATTGTCGGTTTTAACATATACCTATTCAACTTTGTATTTTTTAACCCTATGTGTTGGTTGTGTCTTTTCAGTCAGGGGGTACACCAGCACCATTAAAGTCTCACTGTTTCCTGTCCTTTTGTGTTCTATAGATTTAATAGGGATGTGGTGCTGGTTTAGTTCTACATTACAATATATATATATAGTTGTGCTCATACATTTACATACCCTGGCAGAATTTGTGATTTCTTGGCCATTTTTCAAAGAATATGAATCATAACAAAAAACATTTCTTTCACTCATGGTGTTTGGCTGAAACCATTTATTATCAATCAACTGTATTAACTCTTTTTAAATCATAATGACAACAGAAACTACCCAAATGACCCTGATCAAAAGTTTACATACCCTGGTGATTTTGGCCTGATAACATGCACACAAGTTGACAAAAATGGGTTTGAATGGTAATTAAAGGTAACCATCCTCACCTGTGATCTGTTTGCTTGTAATTAGTGTGTGTGTATAAAAGGTAAATGAGTTTCTGGAGTCCTGACAGGCCCTTGCATCTTTCGTCCAGTGCTGCACTGATGTTTCATGGGGAAAGCAAAAGAATTGTCAAAGGATCTGTGGGAAAAGGTAGTTGAACTGTATAAAACAGGAAAGGGATATAAAAGATATCCAAGGAATTAAGAATGACAATCAGCAGCATTCAAACTCTAATCAAGAAGTGGAAAATGAGGGGTTCTGTTAAAACCAAACCATGGTCAAGTAGACCAACTCAAAATTTCAGCCACAACTGGGCTTTTTTTCAAGAGGAATGGGCAGCTTTACCATCTGAGAAGATAAAGAGCTTCATCCACAAATACCACAAAATAATTCAAGCTGTCATTGATGTTAAAGGGGGCAATAGACAGTATTAAGTTAAATGTTGGTCTCATCACTCCAAATGACTTTGTGCCAGAAGGATTGAGTCTCTGTGCTGTTTGGCATATTGTAGGTGGGATACTTTGTGGCATTTGCGTAGTAATGGCTTTCTTCTGGCGACTCGGCCATGCAGCCCATCTTACTTCAAGTGCCTCCTTATTGAGCATCTTGAAACAGCGACACCACATGTTTTGGCTTGAAGTCTTTTATGGTATTTGTGGATGAGGCTCTTTATCTTCTCAGATGGTAAAGCTGCCAATTCCTCTTGACAAAAGGCCCAGTTGTGGCTGAAATTTTGAGTTGGTCTACTTGACCGTGGTTTGGTTTCAACAGAGCCCCTCATTTTCCACTTCTTGATTAGAGTTTGAACACTCCTGATTAGCATTCTTAATTCCTCTGATATCTTTTTATATCCCTTTCCTGTTCATACTCTCTGAAAAATAGCCAAGAAATCATAACTTCTGCCAGGGTATGTAAACTTATGAGCACAACTGTATACAGTATCTCACAAAAGTGAGTACACCCTTCACATTTTTGTAAATATTTTATTATACCTTTTCATATGACAACACTGAAGAAATGACACTTTGCTACAATGTAAAGTAGTGAGTGTACAGCTTGTATAACAGTGTAAATTTACTGTGCCCTCAAAATAACTCAACACACAGCCATTAATGTCTAAACCGCTGGCAAAAAAAAGTGAGCACACCCCTAAGTGAAAATGTCCAAACTGGACCCAATTGGCCATTTTCCCTCCCTGGTGTCATGCGACTGGTTAGTGTTACAAGATCTCAGGTGTGAATGTGGAGCAGGTGTGTTAAATTTGGTGTTATCGCTCTCACTCTCTCATACTGTTCACTGGAAGTTCGACATAGCCCCTGCATGTCAAAGAACTCTCTGAGGATCTGAAAAAAAGAATTGTTGCTCTAAATAAAGATGGCCTAGGATATAAGAAGATTGCAAAGACCCTGAAA
Source organism: Glandirana rugosa (assembly GCA_018402905.1). Lineage (NCBI taxonomy): Eukaryota > Metazoa > Chordata > Amphibia > Anura > Ranidae > Glandirana > Glandirana rugosa. The sequence continues at coordinate 116,205 of BLSH010043293.1, forward strand.
TTGAGCTGCAGCACAGTGGCCAAGACCATACAGCGGTTTAACAGGACAGGTTCCACTCAGAACAGGCCTCACCATGGTCGACCAGTTGAGTGTACATGCTAAGTGTCATATCAAGAGGTTGTCTTTAGGAAATAGACGTATGAGTGCCAGGATTGCTGCAGAGGTTGAAGGGGTGGGGGGGTCAGCCTGTCAGTGCTCAGGCCATACGCCGCATATGGCATCAAATTGGTTTGCTGAAGACAAGCAGACTAAGGACATGGATTACTGGAACCATGTCCTGTGGTCTGATGAGACCAAGATAAACTTATTTGGTTCAGATGGTGTCAAGCGTGTGTGGTGTCAACCAGGCGAGGAGTACAAAGACAAGTGTGCCTTGCCTACAATCAAGCATGGTGGTGGGAGCCTCATGGTCTGGGACTGCATGAGTGCTGCCAGCACTAGAGAGCTACAGTTCATTGAGGGAACCATGAATGGCAACATGTACTGTGACATACTGAAGCAGAGCATGATCCCCTCCCTTTGGAGACTGGACCACAGGGCAGTATTCCAACATGATAACGACCCCAAACACACCTCCAAGAGGACCATTGCCTTGCTAAAAAATCTGAAGGTAAAGGTGATAGACTGGCAAAGCATGTCTCCACACCTAATCCCTATTGAGCATCTGTGGGGCATCCTCAAACGGAAGGTGGAGGAGCACAAGGTCTCTAACATCCACAAGCTCCATGATGTCGTCATGGAGGAGTAGAAGAGGACTCCAGTGGCAACCTGTGAAACATTGAAACTTTAGGCCCAATTTGGACATTTTCACTTAGGGGTGTACCCACTTTTGTTGCCTTTGGTTTAGACATTAATGGCTGTATGTTGAGTTATTTTGAGGGGACAACAAATGTACACTGTTATACAAGCTGTACACTCACTACTTTACATTGTAGCAAAGTGTCATTTCTTCAGTGTTGTCACATGAAAAGATAAAATATTTACAAAAATTTGAGGGGTGTACTCACTTCTGTGAGATACTGTATATATACCAGTTTACATAGGTTGTATTTATTTGCAAGGAAGTTATTTGGGTGGCTGTAAAGCCACTTAATCACTACCACATGTATTGTAAAGTATTGCCCCTCCTCCTGGCCCAGTTTTGCCATGTGCCCTGGGCTCACAGTCTCTCCTAGGTGCTTGAAACCATCATAGTGGGGGTGTCCAGATGGAGAGTGGTGGGAGACCAATGAACATACATTTTTTATTTACCCTTTGAAGAACGGCACCAAAAGTGGTCAGCTCTGTGGTCAGTGCTGTCATTCTCCAGTCTCTGGGACCAGAGAAGAAGCTAATCAAGCATAATCTGTGCTTAAATATCTTTAAACAGGTGCAGAGGTGACATTAGGCACAAAATAAGTTAGTCAGCCTCACCCGAAAGGGGGTTATGTTGCACTCTCAGAAAACATACCATTTTCTGCACACATATACATAACAAAATGATCCACAGGTGTATGGTGTATAGCTGGGGGTTTGATGAGCCCAAATCTCAACACGTTTCCCTGAACAAGTTCCACTTGATCAGAAGTTTGGATGATATGTATAATCTAATTAAAACAAAGAACATTTCACTGTTCGAGTCGAACGTAAGTTTGACTTGAACAACGCCCGTTCTCCTGTTTGGCAAACTTAAAACATGGGGCATTTGCGGGAACTTCGAGCACCCCATAATGCATTCCAATGGTGGGGGAAATGCCGCTGATTGGCCAAGGCACACACATGACCTGCATGCTTTGGCCAATCACAGAGCACTCTGCTGTAAGAGATATGATTGGCTAAAGACAGGGTGACCAAAGATGGCCGCGGGTGACGTCAGACGCCGCTCCTCCACGTACGCGTTACGTCCTGGGCGGGACTTCCTCAGCGCGAGGCTAAGCTCCTACGCTGAGGAAGTCCCTCCCAGGACGTAACGCGTACGTGGAGGAGCGGCGTCTGACATCACCCGTGGCCATCTTTGGTGTCAGCAGTGGTTGTACTGACTGTTATTGGTGTCCACTGCGTTGGAGCACGCTGTTAATCCCGCACTCGGATGAGTGCCTTTTATTACATCGCCTGTGTGAAGCAAGGGGCAAAAATCCAGCTGTCATCGATTGGAAAGTGCTACTCTGTGTTGAAAAAGTGCATTATGGGCCTTGTGGTCCTGAAGGGGAGGTGAGAGGCAGTGTGTTTATATGTATGGTGGAAGACTCTGTTTACACATCTGCACCTGTGTGTCCTTTTTCCCAGCACCAAGGGGACTCTCTCTCTACCCTATAAACTTTTATTACTTTAAATAGAGAGCACTAGATGTTTATGTTTTTTCCCCCATGTGCTGAGGACATCTGGCTGGCCAGACCTGTGGAGATAGTTCTTTGAAACCCATTGGAGTAAAAACGCTTGAGAGGCTTTTCAGCCTGCATCTCTAAGGTGAGCGGCCACCAGTACAAGTATTTTATGTCCAGGAATACAGTTATTGCTCTTGAAACTGAAAGGACTTTTTATGAACGTTTTATATAAATTGCATTATCTAGCATAGCGCTGCACTGTTGATTATATATAGTGTACGGTATATAGTACACTACTTTACTTGGTGTCTTAAAATATATAAAGTCTAGTATATATATATATATATATATATATATATATATATACACACAGCGTATTGAGTGTACACTATATATCAGTGCATTCGGGGGTGTACGTAGGGTATATAGTACACTTGACATTGTGTATTAAAATATATACAGTCTAGTATATATACACACAGTGTATTGAGTATACACTATATATTAGTGCATTCGGGGGTGTACGTATAGTATATAGTACACTTGACGTGGTGTATTAAAATATATACAGTCTAGTATATATATATATATATATATATGCACACAGTGCATTGAGTGTACACTATATATCAGTGCATTCAGGGGTGTACGGTATATAATACAGTGTAGTGCGTTGTTAAAAAAAATCCCCATCATATCAGGAAGGCCAGAAAGGAGAGGCACACGCTCCCAGGCCACTAAAAGAGGGCAAGCAGCCTCTGTGTCTTCAGTAAAAAGAAGTGGTGGTGGACATGGTGCATCCTCTGCAGGCGGGTCATGCTTGTCCTTTTTTTCTGATGTTGGCCGTGCTTGTCAGGAAAGACGGAGAACTCGAGGCACGCATCCCCGTTCGTAACCGTTCTTGGCTCCAAAGGGGCTATTTAAACCGGACAGTGACATGGGATCAATGCCGTTTGGTCTACAACATTCCTGAGATTCCTGTTACCTGTTTATCTGCTGAACCTGTTCTTCTGATCTACCGGCTTGTCCCTGACACTGCTGCTATCTGCCTGCCCTGACCCTTGGCTTTCCTTGACGATCCTTCTGCCTGCTCCTTGGTACCACGCTGCCAGCCTGTTGCCGACCCAGTCTGTGCCCAACCATCCTTCTGCCTGCTCCTCGGTTTCTGATCTGCCTGCCCGCTGTCTGATCCAGTCTGCCTCTGGCCTTCTCATCCAGCATCACCTGCTTGGTCCAGCCGGACAGGGCTACTGTCAGCTGTTTCCCGGAGTTCCTCCTCTGCTCCAGCTAGCTGCATCTCCAGCCCTGCCTGTGACCACCGCACCTGTGTTCCAGTCAAGCACTCTTGCCATTCTGCACTCTTGAGCCTCCTGTTCACTATATCAGGGGTTCCTGAGTCAGGATTGTAAGAGAGGCTGTCCTTGGCAGTTGCAGACTCCACCACCAGGTACGTGACAGTGCTATTCAGCCACAACATGCAGAAGAGTTGGTGGAGTGGATAACTGAGCTGTCCTCATACTCCTCATCCTCTGTCACCCAGGCTCATACAAGTTTTCCTTCCAATGTGGTTGGCAAAGCAGCCTATTCCATCGGATCCTTGTCCACAGTTACTCCTTCTGTAGCCCCACCATCATGCACGGAGGAGTCACCAGAATTATACAACCATAGTGTCGGTTACATGCTGATGGAAGATGCACAGCAATTTGAAAGCTCTCAGGTTAAGGAAGGGAGTAGCATGAGCCTAGAGACAGAGGGTGCCGCAGAAGCACCAGAAACTAGCAGTCATGTTCACCCAGCTGCAGCATACTGCCAAGTTTGCTCCAGTGACGAAAAGGGAGGGGGATGATGAGGATACAGACTGTACTTGGGTGCTTGAGAGAAGAGAGGAGAAAAGTAAGGAGGAGGAGGAGGCACAACTCCAACGAGGCAGAATGTCCTCCGGGGGCCAGCTTAAGGGCAGCCACCCAATTGCATCAGACCACAGAGCTCCACAGGTGCAGGGTGCTGCTGGCTCCCTGCAGACTTTCAAAAGTTCTTTGGTCTTTGGTCAACACTTGTGCAGTAGATCCCACCATTGTCATATGCAATCTATGTCTGAAGTGGGTCAAGCGTTGCCAGAACTCCAGCCGCTTGGGCACTACTGTCTTGACAAGACATATGACCATCTATACAGTACATTGGCAACAGTACCTGAAAAACGCCTTGCTCTTCATCTGGGTTCTCAACCCCTTCTATACCTCCAGTCCTTTCCAAAACCTGCACTGAGAGGAATGAAGGTCTAGCAATGCGTGCCACGAGTACTTGCAGCCAATCTGCTAGCAGTACACCACCAGGTGAATTCAGCATGCAAATATACCTACCCCAGTTGCTGAACCGTAAAAAAAATACTGTCTCAGCCATCCCCATGCTCAGTGTCTTAATGCTAGCTTGGCCAAATTGCTAGCACTCCAACTGCTGCCTTTTCAGCTGGTAGACTCTGCCCCCTTTTGTGAATTTGTGGAATGTGCTGTCCCACAGTGGCAGGTTCCCAAAAGAAATTTATTTTCATGTAAGGCCATTCCAGCTCTCTACCGTCACGTGGAAGGCAATGTTTTGGCCTCGTTGGACAGGGCGGTCAGCAGCAGGGTTCATATTACCGCTGACTCCAGCAGGAACGGTCAGGGATGTTACCTTCATGGCACACTGGGTAACTCTACTGGCAGCTGGGAAGGATGCAGGACAGGGTTCACTGTTAGAGCTAGTTCCGCCAACACGCACCCAAAAAGCTGGTGGTGATTTTGCCACATTTGCCTCCTCTTCTTCTACCTCTGTGGCCTTTTCTGCAGAATTGTCCTCTGAACCTGCAGTGCTCCCTAAGCGTTCAAGAGGCTACGCAAGCAGTCAGGCTAAAAGATGCAATGCGGTGCTTGAGTTAGTTTGTCTTGGGGACAGGAGCCACACTGGGGCAGAGATTCTGTCAGCTCTTCAGGGGCAGGCTCAGAGGTGGTTGACGCTATGGCAGCTTGAGCTAGGAATGGTTGTATGGGACAATGGCACTAACCTTCTCTGTGACACTTGGCACATGTTCCATACTTGGCACATGTCTTGAATTTGGTGGTGTACCGTTTCTTGACCAGGTACCCAGGTTTACCAGATATCCTGAGGCAGGCCAGAAAAGTCTGTGGTCATTTCCGGCTGCCCGGCTGGCTGACATTCAGTGGAAATTCAACCTGCCCAACAACCGCCTCATTTGTGACATGCCCACCAGGTGGAACTCAATATTGGCAATGCTGCAGCGGCTGAACGCACAGCAGAGGGCCATCAATGAGGCCATCAAGGATGCATGCACTGTCCTGTCACCATTTAAGGAGGCCACAAGGATGGTGAGCAGTGACAGTGCATGCATCAGTGACACTGTCCCTCTAAAATTCCTTCTGGAGCACACGCTTCGTGGAATCATGGACAGGGCACTTGAGGCAGAACAGCGGGAGGAAGAGGAGGACTTCCTTTCCTCTTAAGGCCCCCTTTATGCAGAGAGCATTCCTGCAGAGCCGCCAAACACACAGGTGGAGGAAGAGGATTATTGTGTCATCATGGATGTGGAGGATAACACGCAGCAGTCTTCAAGGGATCGCGGCTTTCAGTCCCCAGAAACCAAAGGACTTGTACGTGGCTGGGAGGAGGTAGTTCCTGATAATGACATCCTCAGTGACCCAGAGGACACTCATGCCTCCTCAAAATTACGCTGCATGGGCTCTCTGATTCTGAAAAGCCTGCAAAAAGACCCTAGGATTCAAGGTATCAAGGAGAGGGATCATTACTGGCTGGCAACCCTTCTTGATGCATGTTACAAGGGTAAAGTTGCAGAGCTCATCCTGTCTGCGCAGAGGGAGCAAAGGATGAAACATCTTCAGGATAGCACGAAGAAAAGTTTGTGCAATGCCTTTCCAGACCCTGGGAGGCTACCATGTCCTGGTGCTGGATTCTGCATTATATGGTGCAGGGATATACTGTATGGGGCAAGAGCAGACTTGGAGACCTTTCCAAATGAGGATCCACTGAGTTACTCGGTCTTGAGGATGGACCACTGGCCGGAACTTGCTGAATATGCAATTGAGTTACTGGCCTGTCCTGCATCCAGCGTGTTTTCTGAATGAACATTCAGTGCTGCTGAAGGGTTCTTTACCGATCAGAGTGCGCCTGTCCACAGACTTGGTTGATAGGCTCACTTTTATAAAAATGAATCAGTCCTGGATAGAGTTGAGCGAACTTCTAGAAGTCCGGGTTCTGCTGGTTCTGCAGAACTTCGGGACAAAGTCCGGGTCCGGGTCCGGACAGAACCCGAACTTTGTCCCGAACCCCGAACCCCATTGAAATCAATGGAGACCCGGACTTTTAGGTACAAAAAGTGTTGTAAAATAGTCCTGGAAGGTCCTAGAGGTCTGCAAAAGGAAGGAAATGTGGGTAAGGGTGGGACAATTGACCTACAAAGAAATGGGGACAGGAAAATAACTTTAAATATTTTTAAAAAAATAAAAACTTAAAAAATGCAAAAATGGAGATCATCTTCAAAATGGGTCTGAAAAGTATAAATTAACATTAGAGGCCATAGAACTGTTCTAAAATCATCTTCAAACTGTGTCAAAAAAGTATAAATAAGTCGGGAGTACCCATATCACTGTTCTGCAAAATGTGTGTA
>BLSH010043293.1:124789-142643 GCA_018402905.1 Glandirana rugosa
CGAACCCGGACTTTTTTTGAAAAGTCCGGGTCCGGGTCCGGGTCCCGGACACCCCAAAGTTCGGTACGGACCCGAACTTTACAGTCCGGGTTCGCTCAACTCTAGTCCTGGATCAGCAGTTATTAAGCCCCTGATGCTGAGGCAACTGATTAAATTTGCTAGGGATCTGGGATCCCTTTAAGACTGCCACTGCTCCTATTCCATCTATACATAATCCAGAACGATATTTTATATTTAGGGCACCACCAACACCCAAGGCCCAATTTTTCAGCACCTGATTTACAGGGGTATGCCATAACAATTTTTAAACTAATTTACAACAGCAGGGCCCGTTCCTGCACACAACAAGAGTAACTGCAAGGGGTTACAGTGTTCTGGCACCGCCAACACCCAAGGCTCAGTTTTTCAGCCCCTGTTTGAATGGGGCATGTCATCACAATTTTTAAACTAATTTACAACAGCAGGGCCCGTTCCTGCACCCAACAAGAGTAACTGCAAGGGGTTACAGTGTTCTGGCACCTCCAACACCCAAGGCCCAATTTTTCAGCACCTGTTTGACTGGGGCACGTCCTCACAATATCTAAACTAATTTACAACAGCAGGACCCATTCCTGCACCCAACAACAGTAACTGCAAGGGATTACAGTGTTCTGCCACCGCCAACACCCAAGGCCAAATTTTTCAGCACTTGTTTGACTGGGGCATGTCATCACAATTTTTAAAATAACTTACAACGGTGGGGCCCACACCAAAATTTTAAAAAAAAATTGCGTAGGGTTCCCCCCAAAGTCCATAACAGACCCTTCAGGTCTAGTATGTATTTTAAGGGTAAACTTGCCCAAAATAAATAAAAATTGCATAGGGGTCCCCCCGAAGTCCATACCAGGCCCTTTAGGTCTGGTATGGATTTTAGGGGAACCTGTGCCAAAATTAAAAAAAAAAAAATGACGTGGGGTTCCCCCCAAAATTCAAACCAGGCCCTTCAGGTATGGTATGGGTTTTAAGGGGAACCCACACCAAATGTTTAAAGAAATGGTGTGGGGTCCCTCCCAAAATCCAAACCAGACCCTTATCCAAGCACACAGCCCTGGCATGGCAGGAGGGCATGGGGGCAAGTGAGCGCCCCCCTCCGAACCATACCAGGCCACATGCCCTCAACATGGGGTCACCCCCAAAGCACCTTGTCCCCATGTTGATGGGGAGCAGGGCCTCATCCCCACAACCCTTGCTAGTGGTTGTGGGGGTCTGTGGGTGGGGGACTTATCGAAATCTTTGGGGGCAACCTCAAAGCATCCTCCCCATGTTGAGGGCATGTGGCCTGATATGGTTCGGAGGGGGGGGCGCTTGCTCGTCCCCACCCCCTCCTGCCATACCAGGGCTGCATGCTTGGATATGGGTCTGGTTTGATTTTTTGGGGGACCCCACGCCATTTTTTAAAAAAAATTGGCGCAGGGTTTCCCTTAAAATCCATACCAGACCTGAAGGGCCTGGTATGGACTTTGGGGGGACCCCCACATCTTTTTTTTAAATTTTGGGGTGGGTTCCCCTTAAAATCCATACCAGACCTGGAGGGCCTGGTACGGACTTTGGGGGGGACCCCTACGCAATTTTTTTTTATGTTGGGCAGGGTTCCCCTTAAAATACATACCAGAACTAAAGGGTCTGTTATGGACATTTTGGGGGAACCCTACGCATTGTTTTTTTACATTTTGGAGTGGGGTTCCCCTTTAAATCCATACCAGACCTGAAAGGCTTTGCAATGCTTTTTCAGTGATTTTATGTATATTGCCGGGAACCAGCAATACATTATAGCCACAATAAAAAAAGGACAATTTTTTCTTTGGAAATGTCATTTTGCTCTGACTATGTTCTAAACATCACAGAGGTGCACTCTTTTACAGGCAGACTAAGGGGACCCCCCAGGCATGATATTTAAAGGAATACTTCATTTTCATTTTTTCACTTTAAGCATTATTAAAATCACTGCTCCTGAAAAAACAATCAATTTAAAAACTTGTTTTTGCATTGATACATGTCCCCTAGGGCAGGACCCATGTCCCCATACACTTTTTATGGCAATAACTTGCATATAAGCCTTTAAAATGAGCACTTTTGATTTTTCATGTTCGAATCCCATTGATTTTATCGGCGTTTGCGTGTTCGCACACATTTTTTGCCTGTTCGCAAGTTCTAGTGCGAACTGAACCGGGGGGTGTTCGGCCCATCCCTACATATTACAAATACACTTAAGCAATGCATTTATGACCAGTGCACACCACATAGGTTTGGTCATGGTCCACATTTATCAATATCATTGCATATACAGTACATACATGCAAAAAGATGATGATGCTGGAATACTAAAAAAAACACCACTAGTACAATGTCTACCAGGTGGACTCTAGGACCATCCAATATACAATAGGGAGGTCAAACATGTATATATGTTACTGATGGTATCTAAAAAAATTATAGTATGACATATGCCAAGACGAGACACAATATTTATCAGACCCATAATATACAACCATATAGATGTTTACAAGAAATATACACTATAAAATGGGGCCCACCTCTCAAGAATTTAATGGGTGGAGGTTGTTGTTGTTGCCAGTTGTAGGTGGACATTTAGTCTATTGAATGGAGAACTGGCGGTATCCTAGTTCATAGCATTCATATTGCAGTGGCTTCTTATGGTTATATAAGCAGAGATGGATTAACCTCCATCCAAAATATCCAAAACCTCTGAAATATATGTCCACAGGCTGGATTACAGCTCACTTCCGGATAAAATATTAACAGGTTAGTCTGGCAAGAAAGATTATTATTAAATCCATTTTTTCAATATAACCAACATACAAACAGGGGTCAATTAATAATACATCATTTAGTTTTATATTCACAATACATATGATAAAAGGATATTTCCACTTAATATTCACCTCTTTTATAACCTTTATGATTAAATATCTCTCCAATTCACATAGGTTCAATTTATTAGGGCTTTAATTACTTTTCGACCTTTAGATTGCCCCTATGTGTCCTTCACATCAATACATCTAATCTTCCTCCAAACTTATGATTTCATTCCTGAATGTAACCATATTGATGTAAGCACCTCCGGGTTTGAAACCGTTATCCCCTGTACTTGCCAACACTCAACCGCAACAAAACAAACAACAGCAAAACAAACAACAACAAAAAAGAAAAAAAAAACCCTGTCCATTTCAAAAGTTATATTATAAGTATTTTAGTAGTGATCCTGAGGCTTGATATTTGTCCCATTTTCCCCATGTACCCAAGAAGCGTTCTCTAGACCCTTCCTCCGTGCTCATTGTTTCCTCCAAGGAAGGCATCACGCCCATCTCACACGCCCATCTCACACACCCATTCTGCAATTGTAGGAGCAGTCTCCCTCCTCCAACAGAGGGCAATGACTGTTCTTGTTGCTGTTAACATGTGTCGCAAGATGTCTTTTTTGATAGTTTTTAGGGAGCCGGGATTATTGATAGTATAGAAATGTATATATCTGGTTGCAGAATAGATTTCGAAATTTACCTATATATCCCAAATATATCCGTCCAGAGTTGGCAGACCTCTGGACAGCAATAGCACATGTGGGACATTGTGCCTTTTGCTCCTTTACATCTCCAACATGTTTCTGAAATGCTATCCTTGATCTTGTGGAGATCAGCTGGGCAGCGATACCCCCTAGATATAATTTTGTAGTTTCTCTCTTGATATCTAATTGAGGGAGACAATCTGTGTGTCAGAAGTAGGGACTTCTCCCACCCCGACTCAGACACTGTCTTCCCCAATTCTTCCTCCCATTTGGTTAATTATGTTACATCTTGATCCAAGTCTTTAGAGAATAAGCCTTTATATAAAGTTGATAGGACAGGAGTGGGTCTATGTGTCTGTAATAGGAATTTTTCAAATTCTGTTAACGGCATCTCTAATGAGGAATTCTGGGTTATAGAATGAATATACGCTTGCAGTTGTTGGTATTGTATCCATTTGTTTACCATTTCTATTCCCAGTGTGCTCATTGTGGGGATTTTGCCATCTACCAGAGTCTGAACTAATCTTACATTGTCTTGTCTTCGCCATTTTAAAACATTTAAGGTCTCAATCACAGGCTGGAATTCGGGATTGGAAAATAAAGGTGTCATAGGCCCTATTTGAGTGGATAATAATCCCCTTTTTATAAGTAAATCCCAAACCCTTAAGGTAGAGAGAACCAAAGACGGTGTGTTTGTTACGTTAGATCGACTCTTAGATTTTATCCATGGCACTGCCTTTAATTTCATACCCATAACGTCTTCTATTTTGACCCATTGCTTGCAATCTGTGCTGTGGGACCAGTCGACCACCCTTGTCGCGTGTACAGCGTACATATATCTCATCAGATCTCAGAGGGCCAAGCCCCCCCCCTTGTCTTTGATCTGATAAGTATATCCCTTTTGATGTGGGGAGGTCTATGTTCCCAAACTAATCCCCCTATTGCCACCCACAATTTATGCATTAAGGCTGTAGGGGGATATATCGGAATTGCTTGAAAAATGTATAACAATTTTGGAAGTATATCCATTTTTATTATATTTTTCCTCCCCATCCAGGATAAAGTCATTCTGTCATATTTTTGAAGTAATTTCACTATCCTATTAATCATTGGGGTGTAATTATGTTCTACCAATTTGTCAAGTTTTCAAGGTATATATACCCCTAAATATTTAAGGGCAGTTTGTTGCCATTTAAAAGGGAAATTCTTCTGAAGGTGAATTTGGGTTTTACTTGACAATGAGATATTTAGTGCTTCCGATTTTTTGTAATTCACCTTAAAATTACTTATCTCCCCAAATCGGTTAAATTCCTGGATAAGATTTGGTATAGTTATTACTGGATTGGTCATATGTAACAAAAGATCGTCTGCGTAGACTGACATTTTGTATTCTTTTCCTGTAACTTTAATCCACTGTATATCCATGTTATTTCGTATGGCCATGGTGAGGTGTTCCATCACCAACACGTACAACAGGGACAGGGGACAACTAGAGTTGAGTGGACACCTGGATGTTCGGGTTCAGCGAGTTCGCCGAACTTCGCAAAAAAGTTTGGATTCGGTACCGAACTTGACCCGAACTTGACCCCGGACCCCGAACCCCATTGAAGTCAATGGGGACCCAAACTTTTCGGCACAAAAATGGCTGTAAAAAAGTCCTGGCAAGTGCTAGAGGGCTGCAAAAGGAAGTAAAATGGGGGTAAGAGTAGGACAAGTGCCCTACAAAAAAATGGGGATAGGGAAAATAACTTGAAATCAAATAAAAAAAATAAAAATGGGAAGGGGGGTGGATGTGGGGTAGGAGCCTAGAGGTTGACTAGGCCGTGACTGTGGCAGTGTAGGTGATGATTTTAGAACAATAATCTGTCCCTTACAGCAACAGCAGGAACCTGATCCTATAGGAGTAGGCAATGATTTTAGAACAATAATCTGTCCCTTACAGCAACAGCAGGAACCTGACCCTATAGGAGTAGGCGATGATTTTAGAACAATAATCTGTCCCTTACAGCAACAGCAGGAACCTGACCCTATAGAACTAGGAGATGATTTTAGAACAATAATCTGTCCCTCAAAGCAGTAGACTTTACCTAGTCCAGAATCAGATCATTCTGTACTGCAGGATGAGAGCTGCAATCTGTCCCTCAAAAGGGTAGTAGTAATCTCTACCTAGTCTCAGATTGTCTCTAGAATCAGATTGTTCTGTAATGCAGGATGAGATGTTATTATATCTGCAATCTGTCCCTCACAGCGCCAGCAGGATCCTCTCCCTACACTAGCCTGAGAGCATGTGACATGCAGCACTACGTGACTCCAGCTTATACAGAGGCTGGATAACATGATGCACTGGCCAATCACAGCCATGCCATTAGTAAATTAACCAAAAATACGTAATGCGCTAAAGTGACTAAAACAAGCAGCAACATACCATGTGATAATGTGTCATGGGGTAAACAATTTCAAAACAAATGTTGCTCTAATTGAAATGAGTAACAAAACATATATGTGCACATAAATTGCTTAAATAAACATATCTTCAAACATGTAATCTTTTTTTTTGTTTACAAAAGATATTTTATTTAGAAGGTTAAAAGAACATACAGTTTTTGGATACAGAGTAGCATATGTTTACAGTCTATGGTACAGAATAACCATTATATTGTTATCTAGTGTGAGAGAAGCGCAAATGAAAAACAACTATATTATGAGAGATTCAGATTGGAATATTGGGAGTAATGTAGTCGTAAGTATTTTTGAGCTTTGTACAACAGCTTAGGAGTTGTCCCAATAATTGCATTTTTTATTAAAGCTTTTTAAATTGTGATTAAGGGTGAAGTGTATATATTCGGTTCTTCTGATGAGCTCCATTCTAGACAAAACCTGTGACCATGGTAGTATAGTGCAATCCAATGGATGATAGCATTTAACTGGAGATCCAAACATGTAATCTTATAGTCCTGTGATAGTCCAGTGTGTATAAATAAAAAAAGGTGCTCTCCAAAAAGAAAGTCCAAATGAAAAGTTCAATCCCAATATCCAAAAATTGTGTAAAGGAAAATAGTGGAATATTCTTTTGTTTATAGCGGCGATCAGAAATGACGCAGCGGTGATCAAATGTCACCAAAAGAAAGCTCTATTTGTGGGGAAAAAAGGACGTAAATTTCGTTTGGGTACAACGTCACATGACCGCGCAATTTTCAGTTAAAGCGACGCAGTGCCGAATAGCAAAAAGGGCTTTGGTCCTAAAGTGTGAAATCCTTCCAGGCTGAAGTGGTTAAAAGATAAGTAGTATACTCACATACAAACACTTTATAAACAGCGTAACATCAATTGCCGGCAAACAAATCAAACATCGCCCATACTCCCATCCTGTAGCAGCGTGGTGACGTCAGCGCGTAGGCTCCGCCCTACATGTTTCACTATAGTTAACGTCTTCAAAGGGGCACTCCCTTCAATCCCCAATAACTTGAGTATTCAAACATTTATCCTAAGTTGCGTTATTATTTTATATATCCTAATCCCGTTGTTATTAAACTTACTCATGAACAGTGAAAACTATGGTTCAGGTACTACTTCCTTCTACCCTGTATATAGGGGGAAGGGGAAAAAAGGGAATAGAGAGAGAAGAAAAAAAGGGTTTAATAACTCTTGTGTTTGCTGTATCCATCTAGTGTTGTGAAAGTATCAGTCTTTAGTGAAAAAAAAGAGGGGGGGGGGGCACCCGTCCCCATGTGCATGTTTTTCTCTTATTGTATGGCTTGATAGTGATCAAGAAAAAATGTGTGAAATCCTTTTTGTGTTAGCCTTATCTATCTAGTGTTATAAATAAATTTTAAAAAATCTGCGGATGGCAACGGAACAAAAAACAACCTCCAGTGTCGTGTGGTTATATGTGTGCCTCTAATAGTGATAATAGTGGTGGTGATGATGCAAATAATGTGCGGTCCTTGTGTTGCCATATCCTTTAGTACAACAAAGGGTGTCAATTGTTATGTGTGAAAATAGCGTGTATGTGCATTTGTTTATCGAATCTGCAAAAACAAAAACCCCAAATTACACTTCCCTGATAATCTTTCAGTTCCCATTCCCTATTTTCCATCCATGTTCCATCACAGTTCAAATGTCAGGAAAAGAAAAAAAGGGGGCTTAGTTTCTTTTGGAAAATCTGTTTGAGTATCCCAGGGTTGAGGACCATTGTGGTAAGTCTATATTCGGAAGCTGGAGGGTTTTCAAAAAAACTGAAAGATCTTCAATATCATGAAATTCTGTTTTTTGTCCTTTATGGAAGACTTGAATCTGGAAGGGAAACTTCCATTTGTATAGGATTTTCCTCTCTCTTAATACTACTAAAAATACTACTAAAAGTGGTTTTACTGCTTTCCTTAACGTCAAAGTATATTTGGAGAGGTCCTGTAGTAGGATTAGTTGAGCTCCGTCAAAGTCTATTGATCTTTGTTGTCGCGCTGCCCACATCATTTTTTCTCTTTTATATGAAAATAGTGCACTCTACATATAAGTCACTTGGTTTCAATGGGTCTTGGCCTTTAGAGCCTAGTGATCTATGTGCTTGATTCATCAATAATTCTGCCATTGGTGGTTGTAGTAACATATTACAGATGCCCTGAAGGGTTGGTATCAAATCTTTAGGTCCGGTCATCTCTGGTAGGCCTTTAATCCTAATATTATTCAGTCTACTTCTATTTTCTTGATTGTCCATTTCAAAAAACTTGTTTCAGACATTGACCCATTTCTTGCTTTTCTTGTTCAGACTGTGATCATTTTATCTCCGGGTTTGTTACTCTTGCTTCAATAGTATCCATTTTCTTTTGAGCATTTACCAGGGAAGATTTCATTTCTTGTATTTCTGTCCTATAGCAGGTTTCAAGATGGGATATGTATTTATCCATGTCCTCTCTAGTTGGTAAGGATCTCTAGTCGGTAAGGATCTTATGTAAGCTTCCATATTCCAGGGCTCTTTCTGAATTTTGCTTTTTTCCGTTGTTATTTCCATTTGTATGCTTTGGTCGTTATCATGCCCTTTTTCTGTATTAGTTACCACTGCTTCTGTTTCTCCTGTATTGGGCGCCTCAGCTTGCTGTTGAGTTTGCTGGAAATATTCCATAATATCTGAGTTTTGTGGGGCCTGAATTTTAGAAACGTTTCCATCTTTAGAACCAGTGGACAATTTTTTTTGCCTTTTGCGCCTGAGAGCCTTTGGGAGGCATGGTTCTTCTCTGTCTCTCCCCTCTTCCTGTTCCCCGATCCCCTGTATATGGATTCTCTCTTGTGGCATTCTGTTATTGGCCTTTGTTATGGACTATATTTCTTGGGCTATTTATTTACCCCAATACGAAAACCCGGGGCATAGGCTGTTACCAACCTATCCCTTTATATTAGGGGGAGAAAATTGGGGGCTAATCAAAGATCCCCTGTCCTCAATAAGGTGCATTTGGTTATGTGGGTTCTCTTCCTGTAGTGCAGTGATTTCCCAGCCATCCGTTTACCCCCCCCCAAGCAGATGACAAGCCCGCTTCATTATC
Source organism: Glandirana rugosa (assembly GCA_018402905.1). Lineage (NCBI taxonomy): Eukaryota > Metazoa > Chordata > Amphibia > Anura > Ranidae > Glandirana > Glandirana rugosa. Next base: position 133,889 of record BLSH010043293.1, read on the forward strand.
CCCGGGGTTGAGAAAGACACTCTCTCAGGATTCGGTATGTCTGTTAAGCCTGTTATGTCTGTTAAGCAATCAATAGAGACATCAAATCAGACTGACCTCTCTCCCCAGCATGGGGCCTCTGCAATCTCCGTTGTAGGCTCACCCTTCTATACCACTGTAATCCTGGTGTCCTTTGTAATTTGGGATACGCAGGGGGATGCCACTCCAGCCTCCACCAGTGCCTCATAGGAATAGAGGGATTCGTATCCCTAGTTGCAGCCTGTGTGATCCTTAGCCTATTGCTTGATGAGGCAAGCAACCCACACCGGCAGATGGCGTGCCAGGCTAAGCAATGCCTGGTATTGTGCCAGTTGAAGCGTCTCCCCCTATGGAAACCGCAACGCTTGCAGGGGAATCCCCGCCGACTGCACTGCAGTTGCCTGTGTCGCTCCCCCCTCCAGGTGTGGGGGGAGACTGCAGTCCTTTTCGCAGTCTCTCCAGCCGGAGCTGACTCTCCCCAGGCACGTCTCCTCCTCCGCTGTGACGGTGCTGACACCCACGACGGTCCTACTCCGGCTCAGAGACCAGTAGCTATAGCAGCAGAGAGGCTCCTGCAGACCAGATGGATAAGTACAGAAGCAGGTTACCCTGGCGGATGACATGGGCTGCCCTGAGGCACGGAATGTAAGCACTAACTGGTATTCACTAGAGCTTCAAATGGTGAAGATGGGTTTTGCTACGTGCTAGCACCAGGATGCAGTCTTTATACCTGTCCCTACAGGAGGTGAGTAAGCTGGGGTCCAGTAGCAGATATAGCAGGGAGGGATCAAGCAGAAGCATAGTCAGTAACAAGCCAAAGGTCAGTAACAAGTAGAGGCATAGTTGAAGAACAAGTGAAAGGTAGGTTACAAATGGTAGCAAAGATATGAATGCCAGCAGGAGTGACAAGAGCGAAAAATTGGCTGGAGAGAGCACAATAATCTGGCAAACATGAAGTACAAAGTCATGGCTGAAATAAAAGGTTTGTGGGAGAAGCAAATGGTTCATGGATCAAGAGAAGCAAGGTTCAAGGCAAACATTTTTAAGGAATTGTCCAGGCTGCTGTCCAGCATCCCAGGTAGCTTAGCAAGAAGAGACAATGCCAGACACAGCAGAGATGGCAGGTTCAGATCTAGGTCTTGGGGACATAAGCTATCCTTAAAGATTGGGAATAACGGCCTGGCTATAACATGCCTAAGCTCTTTGAAGATTATTCAGTGTAAACCATCTGGTCCTGGTTAGTTATTCATTAATATTTTCAAGTCTTCTTTGAACGCTGGCTTCTGGTAGCTACAAGGGTACATTTTGTGTTCTGCTACTGACAATACAGTCTTGTTTATTATACCCCTCCTTTTACTTTGTAAAAACTGAGAAGAATGTATTTAATACAGCTAACTTCTCCTTGTCACTTGTAACCAGCTCCCTGTGTTTATTGTTCATGGGGCCAGCATACTTTGACTTTGCCTTTTTTTACTATTTAAGAAATGAAGAGCCTTAGATGAGTCAGCAGTTCATGTGCCCAGTAAATATCTGGATAATTGAAGTCCACCATGAAAATATTACCCTGCCTCGCTGTCATTTATAATTTTGAAAGAAGCTTTGTCTGCTATTCATTCTTTAGGTTAGGGGGCCTGGAACATAAATCGACTATTAATTACCTTTTTTTTCTTCTCTTTGAAGTTCCAGCCACAAGGATTTCACCTCCTCCCTTGCCCCGTTAGAAATGTCATACATCCTATTTACTAGCAAATCATTCTTAATGTACAGGCACACTTCTCTTCTACCTCCCTTGTCCCTCTGATACAGGGAGTACCCCTATACTGTCACAAGCCAGTCATGTGAGCTGTTACACCAGGTTTCAGATATTCCCACAGAGTTGAAATCTTCCTCATTCATCAGCAGTTCCAGTGCTTCCATTTTATTAACCAAACTCTTAGCATTTTTGAACATGTCTTTTAATTTTCTACAGGTGCATATTATTTTCTCCTACTTTGTTTTGATGCTGCTATAGGATTTTGCCAATATATGAGCCTTGGTTTAAGCACTCTGGTTACTACCCTCCTCTATACTAGCCTCCTCCATATCTCCACCCTCCTCTATACTAGCCCCTGCCAGCACCTGAGGAGAACAGGTCTAAACACATATTCAGATTGGCAATGCTTCGCAATGTTGTCAGCTTCTTCCCTAGATTCAGGATCTGGGTTTTCAAGGAAACAACTTGCTCAGATTTTGTGTAGCAGTATTCACTCTTGAACAGTTGTTCAAGGAACATATCTATGGTGGAGGATGTGAGTTATATTACCTTTCCCATTAGAAACTTTACCCCCTAACTTAATGGGCAAAATCCAAGAAAAAATAGGAATTATATTTTATATAATTTATTGTTAATCCTCCTACCTAACTTTATTCTGTGGATTTTTGCTCACTGATCACATGATTCCTGGCATTCTTTCTCCCTGATCCTGCTCACTGATCAGATGACCCCCAACATTGGCTCCTGCTGCTCACTGATCATACATTCCTCGGCATTTTCTCTTCCTGCTCTGCGCACTGATCACACAGCCCCTGTCATCCTTTCCTCCTGCTCCTGCTCAATGATCATGTGGCCTCAGGAATCTTCTCTTCCTGCTCCTGTTTACTAAACACATGGCCTTCAGTGTCCTCTCCTTGTGCTTGCTAGTTACAAAGCCTATGGCATCCTCTCAACCCGATTCTGCTTAATGATCATATGGCTATTGGTGCACACAAAACTTTAGGGCTTGTTTGAAATCCTTTTAGTCAACACAGCCTCAAATTTTATATCTTACCAACAATGGGGTACTATATTGTATTTGTGTGTACTAAAATTAATTTGAGTATATTTTTACTAACAAAGTGGGTTTGATAAACATTTGCGTTATTGTTGTGTAACATGATTGAAACTGCCACAATTTGACTCCACAGAGTCTCTGATTTTAGAAAATATATATACTGTATATATATTTATATATATATGTATATATATATATATATATAGAGAGAGAGAGAGAGAGAGAGAGAGAGAGAGAGAGAGAGAGAGAGAAAGAGAGATAGAGATAGATAGATAGATAGGTAGATAGATAGATAGATAGATAGATAGATAGATAGATAGATAGATAGATAGATAGATAGATTTTTTTTTGGGGGGGGGGTAATAATAATTTTCAGACCTTAACATGTGTGCAAGTAATAAAAAATAGGTCTCTAGCAACAAAAATGTTAAAACCTAATAAAAAACACCAACAGCCACCTACTCCGTTGATTTCATCTAAAATTCCCAATTTTCACAGAAAAATTGAAAAAATTAAAACTCAAACTTTTATCAGGAAATAACTAGCTGGTAAGTGAGCAGGTATTTTTTGTTTGTTTTTGAAGAAATTACATATACCAGTTTTCAAAAATAGTCTATTTGAAAAAATCTCTTTAACCGCTTGCCGACGGCTGATCGGCAATTGACGGCGACAGTGTGGCTCGATTATGCGGATCGCCGTCATATGACGGCGGCCGCGAGATCGAGCCCAGTGAGCGCGCGCGCGCCGCCAGAGGCGCGCCCGTGCACTCACTGTGTCCGGGCAGGGCCAGGGAGCGGGTGCGGCGGATTCGATCTCCGCCGGCCACCCGCGATGCCCCCCCAGAGTGAAAGAAAGGAGGTCCATGTAAGTAAACACGGACCTCCATTCTGTGAGGGGGGAAGGGCTGTGATCACAGCCTTCCTCTACATGGAAGGTGTGATCACTTCCCTTCCCCAGCTAGGGCAGTCCCCCCACAGTTAGAACACGCCCAGGGAACATAGTTAACCCTTAGAGCGCCCCCTGCAGGTTAACCCCTTCACTGCCAATGGCATTTACACAGTAATCTGTGCATTTTTATAGCACTGATCGCTGTATAAATGCCAATGGTCCCAAAAAAGTGTCAAAATGTTCCAACATGTCCGCTGAAATATCGCAGTACCACTAAAAATCGCAGATCGCCACCATTAGTAGTAAAAAAAAAATATATAAAAACCCCAGAAATGAATTCTCATCATCCAGCAAACCAATCAATAAACGCCGATTGCAATCTTTTTCATCACAAATATGAGGAAGAATATAAATCGGCCAAAACCGATGAAAAAAAATGTTTTTTTATTTCTTTCTTTTTGGATTTGTATTTTAGCAAAAAGTAAGAAATTTGGGTTTTTTTGCAAAATTGTCGCTCTTTTTTTGTTTATAGCGGTGATCAGAAATGACGCAGTGGTGATCAAATACCACCAAAAGAAAGCTCTATTTGTGGGAAAAAAAGGACGCAAATTTCGTTTGGGTACAACGTCGCACGACCACGTAATTTTCAGTTAAATCGACGCAGTGCCGAATTGCAAAAAGGGTTCCGGTCCTAAAGCTGGAAATCCTTCCGATCCTTAAGTGGTTAAAGTGGAACTCCTGGCAAACAGTTAAATATACAACTGAAACACGTGTTACAGATGTTCACTTTACTGTTTAACATGACAAAACATTTATAATTGTGCAGGTCAAGCTTGTCATTTACACTCATTTGCCATACTGAAAAGCTAGGAAGGCCACTCTACTACGCTTTGCTTCAATGTTGCTGCTTTTATTGCTGAAACAGAAAATGCATGTCTCATGCATGACTCAGTTACCTGGACTGGCTGCCTTTAGTAGCAAACATTTAGCTGTTTCCCTGTATTTAATTATTTTCCTATGGTTCTCCTTTACATTTTAAAGTTATATTTCTGGTTTAATTAGCTCAAATCGTATAGTAAGTCTTGGCTGATCTTCACAGTCTTTCCTACAAAAACATCCCCAATGGGGAATCTGGTATTCGTGTGGCTCTTCTTATAGGACTAAATGCGACATCCGTGAATATGCATACTAAGAGGAGACTCAGATGAAGCTGTTTTCAGAAGAAAATGTGTGGGGTGCCATGCAAGACTGCACAGTGATAAGCGATGGAAGTAACCAGGTGAGCTGCACTCAAGGAAGTAGAGGGTGTTAAAAAAATTACATATAGTCTGAAAAAACATATTCATTGCACATAAATCCATTTATAAAATATGCATGTAATAATGGAAGACATATATGAATGTCACTATATCATCTGTTAAGAACACCACAACGTTAACAATTTGTATTGCACAAACCAACAGCTATGAATGTACAGAAGATGATCACATTCCACAATCCTACACAAAGGGAAAAGGTCCGACTCGTTTCAGGTTCAAGCCTTTCATCAGGGGCTATTAGCAGAACGTGTTTGGTATTACTGATCTAGTGGAAAAGAAAACACAATAAAATAAATACATGGTATAAAGACACGGAAACGTAAGTGCAAAGTGCCCAAAGAGGAAGAAAAAAAAAAAAAAAAAAAAACCTACTCCCACCAACCAGCCCCTCTCCATGATCTGGGACCATTAACCCAAAATCCTCGATGACTAGTTATTCTTGCCACTATATAGACTCAGGAGTGTCAGTTATGTCTTCCATTACTACATGCATATTTTATAAATGGATTTATGTGCAATAAATATGTTTTTGCAGACTATATGTATTTGAAAGTGTATTCTGTACCACCACCCTCAAAGTCCCACAAACAAGGGTTTTTTTTTTTTTGCATTCTAAGATTTGGGAATAGATTTTTTTCAACCTACAAGTACAAAATCACAATCTGTCCAAATTTGCTTAGCTGAAAAGACTATTGCTTTTACCACTGCAACAAAAAGAGCATTGCTACTTGGTTACTATTCAGTTTTCAGAAGGTTAGTGTAACAGACTAATAAAACATGTTTTAATCAGCTGTCGTGCTAATATCCTCTAAACATTATCACCAGCCTTGTTATAATAAGGCATACTTTCTTTTTCCCATCAGCTCGATTTCTTTTGTAATGGTGAACTCCTGGTGGCAGAGATACAATGTGTGCTTAAAGCGGAGGTCCAAGGTAGGAAAAAAAAATTAAAAGTCAGCAGCTACACATACAGTAGCTGCTGACTTTTAGACACTTGACAACTGGGCACTTAAACCCCCTTCCTAACCAGACCAATTTTCAGCTTTCAGTGCTCTCACATTTTGAATGACAATTACTCAGTCATACTACACTGTACCCATATGAAATTTTCGTCCTTTTTTTCCACACAAATAGAGCTTTCTTTTGGTGGTATTTAATCACCATTGGGGTGTTTATTTTTTGAGCAATAAATGGAAAAATACCAAAAATTTTGTAAAAAAATGCATTTTTATTTATTTCTGTTATAACATTTTGCAAATTAGTAATTTTTCTTCGTAAATTTTGGCCAAAATTTATACTGCTATATGTCTTTGGTAAAAATAACCCAAATTAGTGTATATTATTTGGTCTTCGTGAAAGTTATAGAGTCTACAATCTATGGTGCCAATCACTGAAAATTGATCACACCTGATGCACTGACGGCCTATCTCATTTCTTGAGGCCCTAACAAGACAGAAAAGTACAAATACCCCCCAAATGACCCCTTTTTGGAAAGTAGACAGTCCAACGTATTTAGTAAGAGGCATGGCGAGTTTTTTGAAGTTGTCATTTTTTCCCACAATTCTTTGCAAAATGATGTTTTTTTTTTTTTCAGTTTTCTTTTTCCACAAAATTGTCATATTAACAGGTTATTTCTCACACTCAGCATATGCATACCACCAATTACACCCCAAAACACATTCTGCTACTCCTCCTGAGTATGGTGATACCACATGTGTGAGACTTTTACACAGCCTGGCCACATACAGAGGCCTAACATGCAGGGAGCGCCATCAGGCGTTCTAAGGACATAAATTACACATATAATTTCCTGAATACCTCTTTCACTTTTGAAGGTCCTGAAGCACCAGGACACCCCAAACACCCCAACTTATATTCTATGAGGCATAACGAGTCTTTTGAATGGTTCATTTTTTCCACAAGTTTTTGGAAAATGTGGAAAGAAAATGAAAACGCAATTTTTTTTTTTACACAAGGTTGTCCATTTATACAATATTTCTAACACACAGCATGTACATAGCAAAAATTACACCCTAAAATATATTCTGCTACTCGTCCCGAGTATGGCGATACCACATGTGTGACACTTTTACACAGCCTGGCCACATACAGAGGCCCACAGAGGCCCAATATGCAGGGAGTACCATTAGGCGTTCTAAGGACATAAATTACACATATAATTTCCTGACTACCTCTTGCACTTTTGAAGGTCCTGGAGCACCAGGGCAATGGAAACGCCCAAAAAATGACCCCATTTTGGAAAGTAAACACCCCAACGTATATTCTATGAGGCATAATGAGTCTTTTGAACGGTTCATTTTTTCCACAAGTTTTTGGAAAATGTAGAAAGAAAATGAAAACTGATTTTTTTTTTACACAAGGTTGTCCATTTACACAATATTTCTAACACACAACATGTACCTAGCAAAAATTTCACCCTAAAATATATTCTACTACTTGTCCCGAGTACGACGATACCACATGTGTGACACTTTTACACAGCCTGGCCACATACAGAGGCCCAACATGCAGGGTGCACCATCAGGCGTTCTAGGGGCATACATTTCAAATCTAATTTGACTACCTATTACATTATTGTGAGGCACTGTGGTGGCACTGATGGGCACTGTAGTGGCACTGATGGGTGCTGTAGTGGCATGGATGTGTCATGGATGAGAACTGATGTGGTATGGATGAGCATGAATGAGGCATACATGAGCACAAATGGGGATGACTGAGCACAGATGGATGGGTGAGCACGAATGCATTGGTGAGCACGCATGCATGGGTGAGTACAGATGGATGGCTGAGCACGGATGGATGGGTGAGCACGGATGAATGGGTGAGCACGGATGGATGGCGGAGCATAGATGAATGGGTGAACACGGATGAGGCTGCATGGGTGAGCACGGCTGGATTGGTGAGCATGGATAAGGCTGCATGGGTTAGCATGACTGGATTGGTGAGCACGGATGGATGGGTGAGCATAGATGGATGGCGGAGCACGGATGCATGGGTGAGCATGCATGCATGGGTGAGCACAGATGCATGGCTGAGCAGGGATGCATGGCTGAGCACAAATGCATGGGTGAGCACGAATGCATGGGTGAGCATGAATGCATGGGTGAGCATGGATGGATGGGTGGGCATGGATGCAAGGGTGAGCACGGATGGATGGCGGAGCACGGATGCATGGGTGAACACGGATGCATGGGTGAACATGGATGAGGCTGTATGGGTGAGCACGGATGAGGCTGCATGGGTGAGCACGATTGGATTGGTGAGCACGGATGCATGGGTGAGCATGGCTGGATGGGTGAGCACGGATGCATGGGTGATGGATGAGTGAGCACAGATGGGTGAGCACGGATGCATGGGTGATGGATGAATGAGCATGGATGGGGGAGCACGGATACATGGGTGACAGATGAGTGAGCACGGATGGGTGAGCACGGATGCATGGGTGACAGATGAGTGAGCACGGATGGGTGAGCATGGGTGACGGATGAGTGAGCATGGATGCATGGGTGACGGATGGGTGAGCATGGATGGGTGGGCATGGGTGACGGATGGGTGAGCACAGATGCATGGGTGACGGATGAGTGAACACGGATGGGTGAGCACGGATGCATGGGTGATGGATGAATGAGCATGGATGGGGGAGCACGGATACATGGGTGACAGATGAGTGAGCACGGATGGGTGAGCACGGATGCATGG
>BLSH010043293.1:155273-184351 GCA_018402905.1 Glandirana rugosa
TTGTTTTTATTTCGGAGTGTAGTCACTCGCACGTACTTACCTTCTTGTTTGATACACGGATTATTTGTTTTGAGGTAAAACTCTTTGACCACGTCAGGGTCGTATTTGTTGTGTTTTTTTTTTTTTATATATATATATATATATAGAAGAATACAACCAGACACACCCATTTGTCTGATACACGAATTGGCGAACGGCTGGCGACCAGCCGTTAACTGCCGCTGTTACACCGAGACATTGCGTTTTGCGGCAGTATGCTGCCGCCGGCACTATGTCTCGGTGACACTCGCGCGCGCGCGGCGGCCTCTGCACGCGCGAGTGACACAAGCCCCCCCGGTCCCTCGCCGGGTGGCCGGCGGCAATCGAAGCCGCCGCACCCGCTCCCTGGCCCCCCCGAACACAGTGAGCGCGCACGTCTCCGGCGGCGCGCGCGCGCTCACAGTGGCTCTGTATCACGGCCGCCGTCGTATGACGGCGTTTTGCGTTACAGAGCCACATTGTCGCCGTCAATTGCCGACCAGCGGTCGGCAAGCGGTTAAGCACATAGTCTGTTTACCCACACAGACCAACATAAGAAGATATATATATATATATATATTTTTTTTTTTTTGTGTTGTTTATGCTGGGACTGCACCAGTTTCTCAAAATGGAGTTTTGTTTATTAGGCACATAGTTTGTTCTTCCATTCATGCACGCTCACTGATGTGAGGCTTTATTTTTGTTATAGCCCACTGGACTTTTTTCTTATTAGTAGCGAATTAGCACTTTGTGACTGTGTGTGGACACTGTATTATAATTCTTGCCATTTACTTAGTGTTTAACACTTGTATTACCACACATACATACCATCTCAGATCACAGCGCAACACCACTACACACTATATTCACTCACCTGGGCACTGATTCACCCATAGGTGTTTGCAGCAGTGGATCACAGTATTCATTTTAACCCATTCACTTCTGTGGTAGCGCGGGAGTACCCCAGACATTTTTACCTATGTGCCTACTACATTTAACTTGTTGCTAATTCTGAAGCCCATCTAGAAAAGCCCAACCTAGTTTTCATTTTATTGAAGTTATACACCAATCAGTCGTAACAATAAGGCCCCTTTCACACATGCTGACCATTCATTTCATCAATTCAGTCACATGAAAATGGATGAAGTATTCATCAGCTGCTTATCAGTTTTTCATCAGCTGCTCATTCGTTCCTAATCAGTTTTTTTTACATCTACTACCAATGCAAAAATGGATGAAAAATGGACCGCTTGTCAGTTTACATCCTTTTTTCCTTCAATCTGTTTTATCAATGGAAGAAAAATAGAGCTTTGATCCGTTTCAAAAAATGGAGGTTGACGGATGCAGATGTAAACTGATGTAAATGGATGATCATCCATCTACATCCATTTTTCCATAGAGATGCATTGATGCCCATTTTTCATCCATCAATGGATGGATTAAAAAACAGACAAATGGATCGCATGTGTGAAAGGGGCCTAAGATCACTGAAAGGTGAAGTTAATAATATTGACTATCTCATTACAATGGCATCTAAATGGTAAGATATATTAGGCAGCATGTTAACATGTTGTTCATGAAGTTGATGTATTGAAAGCATAAGAATTTGGCATTGCAGTTTGTTGTGTATGAGGCTGCTTAGCCGCATACCAGTCAGGATGTCCATTCAGACCTGTGTCCACAGCCAAAAGAGCCTACAATGAGCATGTGAGCATCATAACTGTACCAAGAAGCAAAGGTGGCTTGGTCTGATGAATCATGCTTTCTTTTACATTATTTGGATGGCTGAGTGCATGTGCATCACGTACCTGGGGAAGAGAGGGCACCAGGATGCAGCATGAGAATAAGGAAAGCCAACTGGGGCAATGAGATGCTTTAGGCAATGTTTTGCTGGGAAACCTTGATCCAGCTATTCATGTGGATGTCATTGTCATGTTCCACCTACCTAAAGATTATTTCTGGCACCCCTTCATGAAAACAGTATTGCCTGATGGCAGTGGCCTCTTATAGCAGCATAATGTGCCCTGTCATATGTCCTGAAGAAGACAATGCATCGCCGTGTGCCATCACGTGATTTCTGGGAAGTGACGACACCCACGCTCACCTCGTCATCACAGGATACCAGGAAGCGTAGGAATCCACTGGCGCTGATCGGGCCAGGATCCAGGCTGATGCTATGGCTAACCATCCACCCCCCCCGGACAGCGTGACAACCATTATAGTATGCAGTGACTTACACTGCAATGCCTAATCTACATACTTGTTTGTGAGTATTGTTATACCCTTGTGCCATTAAAGGTATATCTAACAGCTACACTTAGAGGTGTTGTGTTTTTCTCTTTCACTGTCTCCAGAAGACTCTTCTTATCTTCATACTGAGCTGCACTGTGAAGCTGATTTTTGAGACATTTATGACTTGTTCATGGATAGAGTTGAGCGAACCCGAACTATAAAGTTAGGGTCCATACCGAACTTTCGGGTGTCCGTGTACCGAACCCGAACGTTTGAGAAAAACGTTCGGGTTTGGGTTTTGGGTTCTGGTATTTTGTCACACATGTTGAATAGCTGCAGGGCAGCCAATCAACAAGCGTTTCACTGGTTTTCCCTAGAAGCCATCACAGCCATGCCTACTAATGGCATGGCTGTGATTGGCCAGTGCATCATGTGACCCAGCCTCTATATGAGGCTGGAGTCACAGTGCTGCATGTCACATGCTCTCAGGTTAGTGTAGGGAGAGGATGCTGCCGGCGCTGTGAGGGACAGATTGTGAGGGACAGATTGCAGATCTAATAACTAGGTAGAGATTACTACTACTGCTGTGAAAGACAGATTGCAGTGATAATAACTAGGTAGAGATTACTACTACTGCTTTGAGGGACAGATTGTAGATCTATAACATCTCATCCTGCATTACAGAACGATCTGATTACAGAACAATCTCTCATCCTGCATTACAGAATGATCTGATTACAGAACAATCTCTCATCCTGCATTACAGAACGATCTGATTACAGAATGATCTGATACTGGACTAGGTAGAGATTACTACTGCTTTGAGGGACAGATTGCAGATCTAATAACATCTCCCATTTTTCTTCCTTTTGCAGCCCTCTAGCACTTTCCAGGACTTTTTTACAGTCATTTTTGTGCCGAAAAGTTCGGGTCCCCATTGACTTCAATGGGGTTCGGGGTCCGGGTAAAGTTCGGATAACGTTCAGTACCGAACCCGAACGTTTCCGCGAAGTTCGGCCCAATCCGAACATCCAGGTGTTCGCTCAACTCTATTCATGGACTCTCCATTATGAGCCAGCTTTTTAATACTCCATGCCCACTGTTATCCCCTCTTTATTATAAAGTGAACCTTATCTATGCCAACTGATACCCTTGTGTTAATGTGCCCTGCCACACTGCAAAAATGCTTCAAGAATGATTTGGGGAACATAACAATGAGTTCAAGGTGTTGACTTGGACTCAAAATTCTCCAGATCTAAATCCATCAAGCATCTGAAGGATGTGCTGGAAAAACAGTTCCAATCCATGGAGGCCCCACCTCGCAACTTACAGGATTTAAAGGATCTGTTGCTGATGGCTTGGTGGCAGATACACCAGCTGTCAGGACCTGTGTCCTTGCTTGGGTCACCTGCTGGTGGCAGTGTTTGGAAAACCAAATGGTGTAGTTCTGGTGGCCACCAGCGGGTGTCTCCCAGGAGATTGAGCATACTGGTCATTAAGCTGCACCTGATGGGTCTGCTGGGTCTATATATGCCCGCCTTGCACCCTGTCCCAATGCTTCGGTAGTTTCCCTGCAAGCCGTGTGTCCCGATCTGTAATCCAGACCCAGAGACCTGATTCCTGAACCTGCTTCCTGCTCCCTTGCTCTCCTTCTACTCCCAGTACCTGGCTCCCTGTTCCCCTTATCTGGTATCCCCGTTTGCTTATTGTATATGTGTGTGTTTTCTTCACTTATATTTAGTTAGTGAGATAGTTAGGTGTTTATTTTGGGTTTATGGTGTGTTTTCATCTTTTTACTTGCTCATTTATGTTTGCTGGTGGTTGGTGTTGGAAGTGTGTTATTTGTCTAATAAATGTATACATATTTTCACTTTACATCGGGCCCTGATTCCTTTAAGTGCAGCCAACTGATTTAACCATACCTGCTGGATACCTGCATATGGTGTCCCTGACACCAGCATACCTTCAGAGGTCTAGTGGCATTCATACCACAATGGGTCAAGGCTGTTTTGGCAGAAACAGGGGAATCTACTCAATATTAGGTGGCTCATCATAATGCTATGACTGTTCAATGTATACAGTATTTTGCTCATGCTTTATTTGGAGTGTTAACTACATCCCGCCCACCCTATAGCAGAATGATGGCCGGACGGGGATCAGTTATCCTGACTGAGCATCATATGATGTCTGGCAGGATAAGCCTCTCGCTTACGCCCCAGGGGGGCACACTGAGCAGCGATCAGTGGTGCAGTGTTGCGTTCCGACACAACACATCTTCGATCTCGGCAAAGAGCCTATAATGTAGGCTCTTTACTACGTGATCAGCTGTGACCAATCACAGCTGATCACAGCGGTAAACAGGAAGTGTCGGTAATCGGCTCTCCTCAGTTCGCTCTGATAAGGCGCAAGTAGAGGAGAGCCAATTAGTGGCTCTCATGACAGGGGGGTATGTGCTGATAATCAGCACATTGATTATCAGTGCAGCCCCCAAAGGAGGCGCCCACCCCAGATGTCAATCAGTGCCCATCAGATGCCAATCAGTGCCCATCACAGATACCAATCAGTGCTCATTACACATGCCAATCAGCGCCCATAACAACATAACAAATGCCAATCAGTGCCCATCAATAATGCCTGTCAGTGCCCATCACAGATGCCAATCAGTGCCCATCAGTAATGTCTGTCAGTGCCTCCTCAACAGTGCTGCCTATTAGTGCCATCTATCAGTGCCCATCATTGTCGCCCATCAGTGGCCATCATTGCCCATTAGTGCCCATCATTGCCACCTATCAGTGCCCACCATTGCTACCTATCAGTGCCCATCGGTGCTGCCTATCAGTGTCTATCAGTGCTGCATATTAGTGCCACCTATCAGTGCCCATCAGTGCTGCCTATCAGTGTCTATCAGTGCTGCATATCAGTGCCACCTATCAGTGCCCATCAGTGCTGCATATCAGTGCCGCATATCAGTGCTGCATATTAGTGCCACCTCATCAGTGCCCATCAGTGCTGCCTATCAGTATCTATCAGTGCTGCATATCAGTGCCACCTATCAGTGCCCATCAGTGCTGCCTATCAATGTCTATCAGTGCTGCATATCCGTGCCACCTTTTAGTGCCCATCAGTGATGCATATCAGTGCCACATATCAGTGCTGCATATTAGTGCCACCTCATCAGTGCCCATCAGTGCTGCCGATCAGTGTCTATCAGTGCTGCATATCAGTGCCACCTATCAGTGTCCATCAGTGCTGCATATCAGTGCTGCCTATCATTGCTGCATATTAGTGCCACCTTATCAGTGCCCATCAGTGCAACCTTATCAGTGCCACCTCATCAGTGCCTGTCAGTGCTGCCTCATCAGTGCAGCCTCATCAGTGCCCATAAGTGCAACCTCATCAGTGCCCATCAGTGAAGGAGAAATCATACTTATTTACAACAATTTATAACAGAAATGAAGACTTTTTTTTCAAAAATGTTGGTCTTTTTTAGATTTGTTTAACAAAAAATAAAAATCCCAGTGATGATCAAATACAACCAATAGATTTTTATTTTTAAATGTTTAAAATTAAATACAGGTCCACTTTACCTTCTTCTGTGTATACTATCACATCTTTGTTGTAAATACATTTTAAATCTTGTTTCTATGTGCCTGAATATCTTATGATTGAGAAAGCTCATAACAATATTTTCACCAGTGGCAAATCAAGCAGTTTTTTGTTTCCCTTGTATATACTTGATGTAAATGCAAAAGTAATATCAAGCGCCAAGCCTCATTTTTCACTTTCAATAGATGTTTTCCTTTTGCGGTAATCATTTTTAGATGGTTTAAAGGTGAAACGATTGCTCAGGAATTTTGCTTTTTCACTGCGTTCTGCAATACATCTGTTGTGAAGTTTTCTAATCAGGTTATAATGTGTTTTCTGGAAACTCATAATAGAAGATGTTCTAACTGTGGAATATTCTTTCACTGCTGAGCCATGCCTTCAGCTCATTATAGCAATGCAATGCTGTGGAACCTGGTGTGTTTGTTGTACCGAAGCATCATATTTCTCTCCAGAAGTCTGCAGTAACATTTAGCCTATGTACAGAATAGCTAAACATTTTGCCCTTTGAATATATATTGTGTTTTAGCGCAGTTAATCCAAAAAAAAAAAAAAGCCAAGAACGGAACTACAATTAAAATCTACTAAATAAATGCATGCACTCATTTTCCCGTAAAAATGAAGCATGAATAACATCATATTTCTTGCTCTAATGCATTTATTCAATAAGCCAGTGTA
Organism: Glandirana rugosa; assembly: GCA_018402905.1. Taxonomy (NCBI): domain Eukaryota; kingdom Metazoa; phylum Chordata; class Amphibia; order Anura; family Ranidae; genus Glandirana; species Glandirana rugosa. The sequence goes on from BLSH010043293.1 coordinate 161,805, forward strand.
ACTGTCCATTTATCATCCAGCTTGTGAGCACCATTACAATGGAATACTCAATATTTGTGCATAACAATTCATTTCATCAGGAACAAAAAAATGAGACAGTCTTTATTGCAGGAATTACTCATCTTTTCAGCACTTCATTTGTAGGTGTAGTTTATTTATAGAGGTGAAGTAGTTCAAGGTTAACATGTAGATTAAGGGAATGTGTTGACATTTCGTCAAAAATGTTACTAAAGTTTAAGTTTTTTGGAATAACATAAATATTAACAAAATTACTATAGGTTTGATTTGTTTAAAGAAACATTTCAGTCTCAGTAGATATTATTGACACATATCTTAACTGTAGTAGTTTTTCTTATTTGTAATGATCAATGTTTTATAATTGAAATATAGTATATATCACATAGTCCTGTCATTCCTTTTGAATGTGCCATTCACAGTAGTGCAGTACCGTGCTTGTGGTACACTGCTCCAAAATAAAATACTAAAGTACATTTTTCTGTCTGCTCATGTGCATTGGCAACCCAATTGATAACACATGTTAGCGCATGGTCAGTAACACGTTACACATTACACCAAAGCAGACAGGTGTGAATGGGCCCTTAATATGATGACATGTGTAAGGTTCATTTTTTCAATGTTTCCCCAGAATTAAGAAACAAGTGGTTTGCGGCCATTGGTAGTCATCTTGAGATCATTAAATCCAGTGCAATTGTAAGGTATCTGCTGTAGATACATTTGTAAGCTGATTGTAAACTGTTGTATGCATGGGCATCCGCAGACCTTTTTTCAGGGGGGCAACATTTTAAGATCACCCATGCTCTGCCCCCTTTCAACAATGTCATGAAGTGGACGGGCTTAATCATTAACACATAAAGCTCAGGCATGCAAAAGTTTGAGAAACCTGATGCCAAAGCTCAATAGAAGGATCAAGCTGTCGTTGTCTGATTAGCAATTTCTAATCTGTTTATATGTTTACAAAGGTTTCCACTACTGACTTTTCTTTCTGAAAATGCCAGCACCATTGCTCTTTTGTTCCAATATTTATATTCATTAACACAGAGGAGGTATGCATATAAGAATTTTTAACTTTCCCTAAACTTTTCTGTGCATACAGGCTCTGGCTTATAAAGCATTCAGACCCACGGGTCCGCATTACAGCCATGTAAAGAGCATTTTTAGAAGGTTAGCAATGATATCTCTGCATATCTATCATGAAATAATACATTTAGCATCTTGCCTGTAATTATAGAAGTAGTGCTATTAGATGAGCTCCAGATCATGGACACAGGCTGCCTCACCTCAGGCAGGTGCTGGTGCAAGTGGATAGCTCTACAGGTGTGCTCCCTTCCTTCCCTCAGGCTCTGAGCCATGTTGCCTGGAGAAACTGGAGGAGGTGGGTGGAGCTAAAATTGACCAAGTGCGAAGGAGAAAGAAGTTCCTCCTCCGTTCTGAATGCTGGGGCCTCGTCTCATGACGTGACGTCACTGGTTGCTAGACACTAGACGGCAGGCGAGTCTAGAAACCAGCACAGCAGGCAGCAGAGAGGCCAGTGGATGATGCAATAAGAGAGTCTAGGGAGTCGGAGCAGTGCCTCTGCTGCTGAATGTAACAGTAAGTGACTGCCACAGCTTTGGGGTCCCCTTTTGTGGCAGCTTGCGGTACCTGGGCACAGTACACCCTAGGCACCTGCCCATGATCGGCTCTGAGTGTCTGTGCGCAGACTTCTTGCTCTAGGGGGGGCACTTGTCTCCCTTGCCCGCCCATGCGGACGCCCATGGTTGTATGTATGGTTGGGTGCACTGACTCTATAAACACGTGGTCTATGGGGGCATGTTATGGCTAGGAGGTGTTTCCACTAAAGTGACAGCTAGCATGTAGTCAATGTACTTAGAGATTTAGAGATGTTGTTCTAGTGGCTTTGTCACATTTTGCCCCACAAACCTTCCTATTGGCTTTATTACTTTTTCCTATAGCGAAATTCAATAGGTCAAGTTTTTATGACTGTTTTACACATGTGTGGTGTTCCTTTGATGTTCCTTTGCATATGCCTATGAGGTGGGATGCTGACCTATGAACACCGAGATCATCCATATTGGTCTTCTCCTGGAGCTGGGCTTAGTCTACTAAGGAGTGATTGGAAATCACAACAGTCTATTTGAATCTACACCTATGGTATATGAGTCCATTGGCTCTGGTAAGCATGCTCATTGTACTTAAGGTGGTGGATCACTGATTGACTTTGGGGCCATAGTCTAATACTTTCACACAAGTCAAGATTCTCTGATTTTTTTTACTTGGACTCACTGTTTATTTAGATGCATATTTTGGATTCACATGATTATCATGGTGGTGTCAATACACTTTGAACTTTCTTTGAAATCATTTGAAGAGGTGTTTATGCATCGTGAATTCTTGCATATGCACTTTGTTTACTATTACTTTCCTATATTTTCAAAATTTTTTAGTGATTGTTCATATGAATCTACACATATATGGTCTGTTCTCATTTTTAGTGCTGCACTATTCCTATACACACCATTTTGATCAATTTATCTCAATTGAGGTGCTGACGGATGTTTATAACCTCATAGCACAATTTCTTTCTTTCTTCTTTAAGGCCCCTTTCACACTGCGGTAAACCGCCGCTAATTTAACAACGCTCTACCGCTGTAATGGCGGCGCTTCGGCGCCGCTATTCGGGTGGCAACGGGGCACTTTTAACCCCCCTACGAAGGGGTTAAACAGGGGTTAAAAGTGCCGGAACTCTGTTCTTCCAGAGCAGTGTACAGCCGCTTCGGGAGCGCTGGCCATTCATTCCAATGGCGGGGGTATACCCTGCTCCTTCACAACCCCAAAAATCATGCTTGCAGGAGTTTCTTTTATCTCTCGCAAGTGCACCACCCCGAGCCACCCCAGTGTGAAAGGACACACTGGGTTTAAAGGACAGGCACTTTACAGGTGCTATTTTTAGCTAAATAGCACCTGTAAAGCGCCCCAGTGTGAAAGGGGCCTTAGTAATAGCTCTTGAAACTATAAAGAATCGTCATGTCATGTTAGTATTTGCCTTATACAGGTTGCATCGCGGTGCTGTAAATTGTTAATTACCTTTAGTGTATAAACAGGGTATTTCGTCATCTTGAGATTGCAGTGGTTGCTAAAGGTAGTTTTAGTAATATACATAAATAAAAGCTATGTTGTAGTGTTGCTAGAGCGTTTACAGCAAAGTATAACTGGAAACGAGTCAGTAAATGTTTTTATTTTGGATAGGTCAATGGCATGCAATACACTCTGCACTAAAGGTGGCTTGTGGTGGTTAAATTTTGCATCGGTCAGCCCATGCCCAGAGGCATCAGAGCAGATGTATCAGTTGCTATTGCAGAAGTTGCAATTTATATATATTTTAATAAGCCTGAGCAGAACAATTTACACTTATCCATAACCTGCTACAAATATGGCTTACAAACATCAATTTTAATAGAAAAAAGAAAGCATTTACAGATAATTAACTCTAAACATAATGCGCTATTTTAGTGAAAATTATGGTCAACCGCTATTCAGTGAAATAAACAATAGATAGATTAGCATAGGGAATAGTTTTAAATTATTTAACACAGATCTATTTGATCTGTGCACAATTGTGTAACTAAAGTAAATAGAATGTTCATTATATGAATTTATTTCTAGGTGTTTTTTTTTGGGATAGGGTTGTTTGCATACATTTGGGTATTGCCCAAAGTCTCCAGACTTGTTGGGATGCTACCTCCATGACACTTGCTGTCCACCAATCCTATGATGATGAGACCAAGTGTATTGACTTTAAAAGCCCAGCCACTTAGGACAATGTACCAATGATTTTTTTTTTTATTTTAATACCGTTCAGCTGAGTGAGGGTCTTTTAAAGCAATTTAAAGGGCAACATTGAAAATATACAGATCCTATATATAAAATGCCAGACCTTCTACAGGCATGCATTCTGTGTGGACAGGAAAGAAAGGGCAGTGCGTGTGTGCCCCCGCCCCTTCCTAGACCATAGAAGATCACATGCTTTTCAAAATTGGGATAGCGCCTTTTAAGGAAGCCCTCCCCCACCTTGAAAGTCACTTTGTACCCATATTGTCCTCATGTTGTGGGTCCTCATCCCCACAGCCAATCCAATTCAAGAGGAAATTGGGGTTTTTGGAGGGGGATGTATTGCAATCTGGAAGTCCCCTTTATAATAAAGGGGTCCCCAGATAGCCAGGGAATGAGTATATGGTACAGGGTTCCCAGACTAAACTTTTCTTTCTAAGTCTTTTCTGCTTTTTGGAGAGATTTTTACACCTGTTTCATAGGTAGCAGTCAAAGAGGATATGTTCAAGCGCAGTGTGAACCGTGGACTAGGGATCAGATGGAGTGGTTATGCTGTGAGCATGTGATGGGAGGCATATAGGTGGGGGCAATCACAGATGACCAATGATGGAGCTGAATGACATTCATGAAAGTTCATTAAAAACATAAAAAATCATAAAAATCATAAAAGTCATAAAATTGTCTATTCACAAAGATCCTGGGTGCTCTTGTGGGTGACTGTCCTGCCAAGGGCTGCAAATGTGGGAAGCAAACCAAACTTCTGTGTGAAAGGAAACAAGAAAAAAACAAATGCGCGTCTAAGAGTAACAGTAAAAACCAGGATTTTATTAAATAACAAGTGACTACTCACAGAAGTAGTAGGGTGCTGCGCTTTGCAGTGTCAGCCACTGCTGGCTTCTTTGCTGGAGTCCTGTGGTGGTCCTGCTGGGCTGGGGTGGTGGGGAGTGTGGGTTCAGCTGTACTGGTGGAGGAGGGTCCTTCGGTGAGTCCCGGGGAGACCTTCTATAGGAGACAGTGGTCCGCAGCAATCCGATCCGACCGGTGCCAGTGCGTGCAGGAGAGGAGACCACAGCAACGGTGACGCGTTTACGGGGCTCTACCCCTTCTTCAGGTCGTGAGTGAGAAGGACCCTCCTCCACCAGTACAGCTGAACCCGCACTCCCCACCACCCCAGCCCAGCAGGACCACCACAGGACTCCAGCAAAGAAGCCAGCAGTGGCTGACACTGCAAAGCGCAACACCCTACTACTTCTGTGAGTAGTCACTTGTTATTTAATAAAATCCTGGTTTTTACTGTTACTCTTAGACGCGCATTTGTTTTTTTCTTGGTTCATAGGTAGCAGTAACTGAGGTCTCACTACTTGTACTTATACTCCATAAAGGGTACTCTTGACACTTCTGGTGCCCTTAATATGCTGACTAACCATACATACATTTCTCAGGGAACATTGCCTACCTGCTTATACTTGGTACCCCAATGAAGTCACTCATGTGACCCTTTATATACTGACACATATACAACATTTCCTAGAGAGCATTGCCTCCTTGTTAGTTCTTTTTACAGAATAGAGTCACTCATCATATGCTGACCATCCATACAGATATTTCTTAAGGAGCATTGCACACTTGCTTGTACTATGGAGTTACTCCTGCTGTACTAGATATGCTGACCAGAAATGCACACATTACATATATTTCTCAGGGAGCATTGCCCCACTGCTTGTACTTTGTATTGAATTTGAAACACTCTTGTCACCCTTGTGGATTTTCATTTGCCAAATAGTCATGTACACATTCCCAATGAGTATTGCTCCCTGCTTGTATATTGTATTCAAGTTGGGTCACTCCTGCCACTCTTGTGGTTCATTGTATGCCAAATAGTCATTAGTGACACATTTAATATTCCAAACAATGGAGTGTAGAGAATCTTGCAGAAACAGAATTTACATTTTTATGATTTTTTTTTTGCTGTTATCATGCCTACAGTTGGTATACATGGATTAGTAAGTAGAAATGGAGTGATATCATGCTGCTGTGCAATGTATTGTAGAACTATGTACTTAACCACTTCAATACTGGGCAAATTCCCCTCTTCCCGCCGAGACCAATTTTCAGCTTTCAACGCTGTCACATTTTGAATGACAATTGCGCAGAAATGCTATGCTATACCCAAACAAAATTTTTATCATTTTTTCACACAAATAGAGCTTTTTTTGGTGGTATTTGATCACCACTGGGGTTTTTATGTTTTGTGCTACAAATAAAAAAAATACCTAAATTTTGAAAAATAAAAGTTTTACTTAGTTTCTGTCATAACACTTTGTAAATAAGTAAGTTTTCTTCCCCACTGATGGGAAACCGATGAGGCTGCACTGATGGGCATTGATGAGGCAGTACTGATTGGCTTAAAGCGGAGTTCCACCCTAAAGTGGAACTTCCGCTGGTTCGATTCCTCCCCCCCTCAGGTGTCACATTTGGCACCTTTCGGGGGGGAGGGGGAAGAGGACACCTGTCTTTAGACAGGTGTCCTTTTCCACACTTCCGGGAGTTCTGGCCGGCGGACGCGGCCGCTGACATCAGAAGCCCGGCTCCCTCCTCCCTGCTCGCTCTGCTACTGGCCGCCTGGCCAGTAGCAGAGCGTGGCAGAGCTCGCGCATGCGCGGTAAGGTGCCCGGCGTGAAGCTGTACTGCTTACACGTCCGGGTTCCCTTACCCGCGATGGAAGCGGCTGCACCCGTCCCCCGATCCGAAGATCGGCGGCGGGTGCCGACATCGCTGGAGTCCAGGACAGGTAAGTGTCCTAATATTAAAAGTCAGCAGCTACTGTATGTGTAGCTGCTGACTTTTAATTTTTTTTTTTAGCCCGGACCTCCGCTTTAATGAGGCGACACTGATGAGGTGGCACTGAAGGGCACTGATTGCCACTGATAAGCGGCACTGATGGGCACTGATAGGCAGCACTGATGGGCACTGATAGGTGGCACTGGGCACTGATAGGTGGCACTGATGGGCACTGATAGGTGGCACTGGTGGGCACTGATAGGCAGCACTGATAGATAGCACTGTTAGGTGGCACTGATAAGGAGACACTGGCAGGCATCACAATGGGTACAGTGCCATCCCTATAGTACACTGTATGCCCCTTACCTGGTGGTCTTGGGTGGGGTCCCTGGGTGGGCTCCCTGGTGGTCTTGGGTGGTGATCCTTGGGGGGGCTGAACTGCTAAACAATCGCCGCAGACCCCCTTGTCAGAAGAGCCGCCGATTGGCTCTCCTCTACTCGCATCTGCAGACACGAGTAGAGGAAAGGCCTATACATGGCTCTTCCTGTTTACACTGTGATCAGCCGTGATTGGTCATGGCTGATCACGTGGCAAAGAGCTTCTGATGGAGGCTCTTTATCGAGATCGGTAATGCAGTGTGTTAGACTGACAGACCGCACCATCGATCACCGCAATGCGTGCCCCCGGGGGCGCGCGGTTGCGGGTTATCCTGCCGAACGTCATATGATGTCCAGTCAGGATAAATGAACCACCACCTGGCAATCATTTTGCTATAGGCCGGGTGGGAAATGATTAATAAAACAGTTCTGAGAACAATTTACAAAAATGAAATTGCATAAAACCATCAGAATCCATCTTTTACTGGCCTGTGTTCAGTAATCTACAATATGATTGGTTCATATTTGTTTCTATGCTTCCACAGTTAATATTCAGCAAATATAATTCCTATGTTGTATTATTTTCATTAGTGACACCAGTTTCTAGCTAATCCTCCAGTTAGCCAACTTTTATCATTTGTATCTGAAAACCAATTACCGTATACGTTTTTAACAAACATAGAGATTTATATTGTATAAAAACAAACTGCTAGAAGACAAAACTCTTTAACACAGATGTCTGTACTTGTCAATATTTTCACTGTTATAATAACATCCCACAATATATTCAGTTACATTATGTAGCTATGATGCCAAATCAATTTCCCCTTGAATGACCCTAGTGCCTTTGATATTAATCTTGGGCATTAATTTCATTTGATCTACAGGTTTCAGTCAAACATCAGAGCAAGTAATCCTGAAGAGCAACATCAATGCAAGCTTCCTAGATCTAAAATTAATTAGCTTCAAATATGAGAGGCTCTGTCAAGAGAAAGAGATGCAAGTGCACAACTGACAATACGATTTTAAGTGGAACTCCGGCTTTAGGGGAAAAGAAAGTCTTGCCCATGTACAATATATCAAAAATATTGTAAGAGTTTCAGCTTCTGACCTGTTTCAATTCTAGGGATATTCCAAACACCTATTTGGATTGACCTGGTCCGGTTCACATATGTCTGACCATGGTTTCCTTGCGATTTTAAAAAGGAGTCCAGTTTCATTTGCTGGTTCAGGTGCGATTCAGGTGCAAATTTTTACTTGAAATCGCACCTGATTCAGACTGAAAAATTACAGGACTCTTTTTAAGAACAGGCTGCTACCAGCCCAAACATATGTGAACCAGCTCCATAGAAAGCCAATTTGGTTCACATGCCATGCGAATCAGATGTAGTTAAAAACAGATCTAATTCACATATATGGTATATGAACCGAGCCTTAATCTTTCAGAATGAGTGAGAGAATCTTCAGAGAGGATGAGGTTAGTGCAGGGTTTGTGGTGGAAAATTATCTTTATATCGGATTCCCTTGAAGTGAAACTCCAGCTAATGATGGTATGTTGGAGACCATTTCTCAAGTTGGATTAGAGAATTAAATATAAACATCACAGGACTTTTCATTCTTTAACTTATACAAAAAAAAGAGTAGAAATATTACACTATGCTGGTGACTCATCTTTCTAATGCAAGGAATCTACATTTCCTACGGTCATTCCCAAAAGTTTTTTTTCCCCCTAACCAGGACATTTTTTCAAATACACTCTTTGCTACACATAAAGTTTCACAAAGACTGAGAATTAACCAATATTCTAACCAATCAAGGAAGAATGCAACACCAGTTTGAGACATGGGCATACACACAAACTCTGCACATGCAACCATGGGGCCACTATGAGGGCTTTGAATGTACAGCATGCAGTAACCTCTTCCAAACAATCACTGTGACCACGGAGTATTTTGATAGAAAATACTCTTTATGTCTCTTCTGCTATAAAATACTGACTGTGGAGCAAGTACAGTGTACATATCCCAGCCCACTGGTGACATTTATAAGATGCTAAGAATGTACCCAGATGCTAGGAACTCTAGAGCACATTCAAAGGATCATCATTAGTAGCTGCCCAGATGCCAAAGAGAAAAGGTGCACTACCCAGAAGTAGTGCAGAAGAAGATAGGGAGAGGACAGGAATCACTGCTGGAGAGGCAGAGGACAGGGATCGCTGCTGGAGAGGCAGAGGACATGGATAACCGCTGGAGAGGCAGAGGACAGGGATCACTGCTGGAGAGTCAGAGATCAGGGATTACCTCTGAAGAGTCAGAGGAAAGGGATCAAGGCTGGAGAGGCAAAGGAAAAGGATCATGGCTGGAGAGGGAAACAACAGGGATTACGGGTGAAGAGTCAACGTTACCTCTGGAAATTCGGAGGACAGGGATTACTTCTGGAAAGTCAGAGCACAGAGAGGCAGAGGACAGGGAGCACGACTGGAGAGGCAGTGGGCAAGGATCACAACTGGAGAAGGAAAGGACAGGGATTACCTCTGGAGAGTCAGAGGACAAGGATCATGGCTGGAGAGTCATAGGACAGGGATCATGGCTGGAGAGACAGAGGACAGGAATCATGGCTGGAGAGGGCAAGGATCATGACTGGAGAGGGAAAGGACAGGGATCACGGTTAAGAGTCAGCAGACAGGGATTACCTCTGGAAAGTCAGAGGACAGGGATTACTTCTGATAAGTCAGAGCACATAGATCACAGCAGTAGAGGGAGAGGACAGGGATCACAGCTGGAGAGGCAAAGGACAAAGATCACCATTGGAGAGGGAGAAGACAGGGATTCCCTCTGAAGAGTCAGAGGACAAGGATCACAGCTGCAGAAGCAGAGGACAAGGATCACCACTGGAAGAGGACAGGGATTACCTCTGGAGAGTCAGAGGACAAGGATCACAGCTGGAGAGCCAGACGACAGGGATCATGACTGGAGAGTCAGAGGACAGGATCATGACTGGAGAATCACAGTACAGGCATCATGGCTGGAGACTCAGAGGACAGAAATCACCTCTGGCAAGGCACTTGGCAGAGCTCCTTTCCCATCCCAGCACTATACACAATTTCTACTCCCCACACTTCATAAAGCTGAAATTTTTTATTAAAATTAGTTCACCTATTTGAAACCCAGATGGAGCTGTCTTGAGGGAGGTAGATACATCACTGCTATGACCCATTCACCTCTGTTTGTAAAGTTCAGCTTGAGCTATGAGCTGTGTAAACCACAGACAGAGAACATAGAAAATACATAAAAAAACTATAGGTACACCAGCTGGTTAGAAAAGAGAATATACAATGCTCATGTACAATATTTCATATTGCTTAAATTTAATCACAGCTAACAGGACACACAAAGGTTTCACCTGTGGTTGTTAATAAAATATATCCAGAGAGCACTATGTTGTTTCTTCTTTCTTCTTTGCCATTTTTATACATGTCATACTCATGACATTAGAGTCTGCAGTCCTGACGTTCCTGCGTATTTGGTTGTAGAATGGTCACATGAGATATGGCCTCCAAAGGAGCTGTGTCAAATGTGCTTTTGACCTCATTTTTGTAAAGGGGTCAGAATAGGAAGGTAAGCTGCTTTAAGTGTCACGTGGTGGAGATTATTACTTGGTGTGAAATTGAAAAGTCTTTGAGCACTTATTTATTGTGGCTGCTGATCTTTTCATCGCATTATATGAATGTGTGGCATTTGATTGGATTTTTATACACTTTGGTTATATAGGATATCCATTTATCACATTGTGACACATTTGAGATATTTAGCACCGCTTTATGAATTTTACAATTTTAATGGATGTGATTTAATGTTACATTATTGTTATTGTTTGTTTGCACATATGATTGATTCACTATAATATGTAAATTAATTCTCTATTTTAAGTTTCTGTTTATTTACTGTTGTGCTTTAGATTGGTGAGAGATAGTGCCGCAGTGTTTTTGGTTAATTATTTCATATTGCCTGACTAAAAGAAAAACACATAATATATAATTGTATTTTTTAGTTCTGACTATAATGAAAAAGACAGTTTCATTAAATACAATTTAGAACCAAACCTGGCCATTAAATGCAATGTTGGTCAATTGAATAATCTTTTCTTTCTCATTTACCCATACTTTTACTGTCATTTTAGTTGAAAGCTCAAATATTATATTGCATCTATTTATGGACAGAGAATTGGACAGAATAATGATGTACTGTATGTATGCTGATTTATAATAGGAATTCATAACATTTTCAACAAGAAGATTCAAGTCAAAACAGGTTTCAAAAAATCAAGCCACACACAGAGTAAAATAATTACTAGAAATGTAGAACTATGACCAAATTCCAAGTGGTAAGTTTCCCTATAAATTATTCAATTGTGAGAGAGGACTGATGGAAAGGATCTGAAAAAAATGGGTTCAGTGAACAGAATACAAACAAAGACATTCTAAAGAACGGAAAGCTATTTATGACTTCATAGTTGCCTACACTATAGAGACTTTGTAGATATATAGTCATACAGAAGGCCTAAGAAATATTCTTTTTCACAAGGGGTCTTTTAAGAAAAGCAGCTTTTTTCCAATGGACAAAAAAGAATATGAATGTCTGCATGCAGCATAATATGAGTGTTTTCCTACTCATATTATGCTGCATGCAGACATTCATATTCTTTTTTGGAGGATGCTAGATCAAATAAAGACACATTTTTAATAGATTTTTTTTAATCAAGAAATAAACTTTATTGAAAAAATCAAACAGTTCCAAAGCAAGAAAACGGTGATACAAGTCATATACAGTACATCAAAGGGATATGACATTGACAAGAACCCCCGTAAAATATAGCACATATTCCATACAGAACCAATTGGCCCAGATATCAAGTGTGCACATTGTTTGATGAAAGGCAAAACCAGACAATATATAACCAATAATCATTCTGTCAAATACCAGGTCTAACAAGCATAAACTGAGTGTGTTAAGCTATGGTGCTGAAATTTGTAAGGGTAGTAAGTGTATCCTCAACATAAGGTATCCACTCAGCAACTGTACATTCTATTCCAAGTGTGTAACATTAGTTTATGCACTAGAAATATCCTCTTTTGTAAATTTCTGTGCCATTGTAAGATGCCTAATTAGCATTGCTGTGGATCTACCTGAATATTAGATTGAAAAACCTTGTTCAAGGTATCTACTACCCCTGTCCAGTAAATATGATGTTTGGGGCAGCACCAAAGTAAGTGTATTAGATCCCTATGACATGTGCCACACAGTGGGCTGTCAACTACACCTGTTTTAAATAGTTTGGAGTGAGTGTGATGAGATCATAAAATAATATACACATATATACAGTTGGGAGAGTCACTGGGAAATATTAGGAGAGCATTTCTGGACAGCCTATAATGAAACTTCCCATTGATCATCTACAAAAAGGCCTAAGTCTCTTTCCCATCGTTATACCACATTAGATGGGTAACCCTTGAGAAAAGCTACCAATAACATGACATAGCAGTAGTATACAAAACCTTTAGACTTGAAGTTGTCAGTGCTTTGCAATAAATTATAATTCGGGGTGGGAGTCAGTGACCATTTACATGCATTGCCTTGGGCTTGTACTGCATGCTGGACCTGCAGGTGTATATTGTGGAACAGGAAATTTTGGGTGCAACTCCTGAAGAGGTAGTAATGTGCCACCAACAAATATCTGATACAAATGTGGAACTTTCAAGGTGAAGTCTGATACCTGCTGAAGTTGCTTAGCTTTACTCAATATCTTTTATAAAAGCACATATGCTGGAAACAACTTATTGGATTTGCTGAACTGCAAAAACTCTAACCCCAAGGGAATATATCAGGCTTTTGCATGATATAAAATAATTCTTGCTGTAGAATCAAATTTTGGTGTACTGGAATCACGTGGTCAGGTCATACCTCCCACCATGTGTTGTAGCTGAGCAGTCATACAATACAACCATGGTAGTGGAATGTCTTTATTGTTATCTATGCTTTAATGCCCCAGTGGAAGCCGCTCTGCCATTTTCTTGTATGGGTATCACAAGGGCAGGAAAATCTCCTTAAGGCTGGGTGCACACTATTGTAAACTAGATGTGGGTTTTCCCACGTCCAATTTGCATGTCAGGAGATTGTGACCGTTCTCTATGGAGCTGGTTTACACATCTCCGGAGCGGCTCTGGTGCAAATTGCACAGGAGTCCTGTGTGTTTTCTGGTCCAGTTCAGGTCCGATTTCAGCCCGACTTTTTTGGCTGAATTCGGACCTGAACTGGACCAGAAGACAGTGAACAGGGACGCATCAGACCCCTACTGTGAGCCACTCCGTGCTTCAGCGTGAACCCAGCCTAAAAGGTCATAAACAGCAATAAAACCTGACAGATCTTTTTTCCTTTTCCCCATTCTATCCAAAATAAATAAGCTCACTCCCGCCTTTTCTGTCAGTATATAAATGGTGATTTGAGAATTCTTGCTTATTATGCAGGGGGGTTATACCCAGTACAGACCCCCTGTTCTCTCTAAGGCTCCATTCACATCTCTGCGTTGTGAATTGCAGGTGGAATTTCTGCGATTCTGCCTGCAATTCGAAATAGCTGCAAATTGTGGGATGCCTGGGCGTTCCTGGTGCATTACCCGTTGATTCTAACAGCACTCCAAATGCTGAATCGCAGTAAAATTGTGGTAAAAAAGCGCGGGCAGATTCACGGGACACCCAATGCCCAAAAGAAGCACTTGTACTTTTTTGGGCGTCGGGCGTCCGCGATTCTGCCCGCAGTTTTTTACTGTAACTTTACTGTGATTCAGCGTCTGAAATTGCGGCAAAATTGTGCTGCATTTGGATGCTATTAGAATCAATGGGCAACACCCCGGGAACACCCGGCTTCCCGCGATTTGTCGCTATTGCGAATCGCTGCAGAATTACAGGGATTCCACCTGCAATTTGCAATGCGGAGATGTGAACGGAGCCTAATGCATAAAACCTGATGAACCTAAGACATTTCTCACATTCACTAATCTGATGCTTTGGATGGTAGGGTAAAAGTTTAGGAAAAATATTGCTAATACAAGCACTACCAAATTAGTCATTTATATTTTCCCTGTATGCACATTATATGCTCCTGGATGTGTGGATAGCATGGTGGATTTTTTTAACCCACTCCCTGCAGTGTATCACATATATGTGGGCTTTCTTTCATGGTGCTGCAAATATGTCCTATATATGTGTTTTAATTGTAAGCATGCCCCATCTCCCTACCCCCTGCACTAACACTGAGTTGCCACTGATCTGGGTTTCGGACTAACAATCAGGAGCTGGGAGGACCTGTTCCCAACCATGTGATCTCTGTGATAGCCAGTCATAGCAATCTGACAATCTTGGACCCCCGAAACACAACTACTTTTTGGATTGTCCCCCTGACTTCTTATTGGAATAAAGTTGAACACCTTAGCAGTGGTGGTGTGCTTCAATTTCTATTTTTGTTACATTCATTCTGTGAATGTTTAATATATACAGTAGACCCTTAAGTAGTTGCAAAGATATGTACAGTTTAGTAGCACATGCCAAAAATACTAAATTGGGTTTGGGCTTTAAGGTTTGTTTTTACTTCCATCATTAGGGGTTACATACAGGAAAGAGAGAGAGAATAAATTACACATGAATTGCACTCCCATGAGGTGCCCTAGATTCTACCTTCAATGATAACAGAAATTTGATTAAGTTAATTATGTAAACGTTCTGCTATGGTATAACTGCAGTGTTTGCTCTACAGCATTATCAGCACATGAATTGCTTTGTTTGATACCTGGAATTGCTTTGTAAACACTATATAAATTAATTCATAAATATAGTTAGCACAGTATCAAACATGCATAAATTTGCAGCCACTGTAACCTTAATTTAGTAAAATGTTGGTAGAATATTAATTATGTAGAAGCACTCCAAAAGCCATAATTCATGGTTTCCCATGATGCACACTATATGCTTCTGGTCATGTGGATATCAAAGTGGTTAATTTAAATAACAGTTAAGGTGGTATATGAAACTTTGTAGTTAGCTGGTTGAACTATTTCTTCATTCCAATTTATTCCTTTTATAATATGTAAGTATGATTTATAGCATGAGTAATGATCCTGTGAAGGTCTTTGAACTAGGCCTATTTCCTCTCATTCAGAATGGTAATTGTCATCATTTCAGGAGGTCATTGTTGACATGAAGTAATAAAAATATGTTATTATTTCATGCAACTTGTAAAGATGTTATTCTTCTGGGCTAACTGAATGGCTCTGAATTATTATGCTTAAATAGCTATAGTACATACTTTGGTGTAATTTACATAATTATTCATATGCTTGAGGGAAGCACAATACAAGAGTGTAAGGCTGTGTCACAACCCCATGCCAGCAAGGCTGAACAGCAGCACAATACTATTATAAAAAACTGAAGTATAATTACTGTTTCATTGTGGATTAATAATTTTGCTGAAATAACATTAATATATTGAAGCTCCACAAAACTATGTGGCTAATACTGCTAACAGAAAGTTAGCATCACTTTTCTGTGTTTATGGCTAGGCTTGTTGCTATATTTGCCAGTATGTTAACATTTTCTTAGTTAAAAATAAATAGTTGTGGCAGAACGAGGCCATGCCACTGTCTAATATGGAAGTCTTGGACAGGTTTTCCAACAAACCAGCACACGAATGGCACAGGTGTGTGCTGACTTCATGTTAGAGGTCAGTGCCCCACCCTCCTGAGGGATCAGTGTGTGAAGGGAGCAGTGAGAGGTGCACATCTGCACCGTACTGTCTAGGTCAAGACAGACAAAGTGACACGTACCTGTTTAGTGAGCCTGATGTAAAGAGGAAGGCCTCTTGTACAGCTCCACTAGGGGGCTATTGGTAGTGAGACAGTGGCCACAGGAGCACAACGAGGTATGAGTGCCTGTGATTCATCCAATAGTCTGCATGGCAGCAGCAGTCAGCAGGAGGATGCGGCAGCAGAGCCGGCTGGTGGCAGACTGTGGGTAAGCGCCCGCAATCAATGGGGTAAGTGCCTGGGGGGTGGTTGCTTGCCGCCCCCCCCAAATAAAACACCAGCCACCACTGACAGGTGTATTGGTAAAGTTTAAAAAAAGGAATTCAAATTATACAGATGTAATAAAATGTAGAATCAACTATTGAAATAAAATGTGTGTAAATGTGCAGTTGTTGTAAATATCAATTACCATCTTATCACATTATGCAACATTTAAAAGAGAATTTTGGTTAGACACCAATTTCACTTTTGTGCCTCCTTTCCTGTCTCCCCCTTTAATTAGTCAGCTCTATATTTTCTGCAGCAAACTATATTAGCATATCCAATTTGACTGTGTAAAGAAAAAAATATAATACAAACTGTCATGCACACAAACATAACTTATGAAATGCCATGGGGGAGATTTACTAAAACCGGTGCACTCAGAATCTGGTGCAACTGTGCATGGTAGCCAATCAGCAGCAGCCAGATGAGAGCTTGCGGGACTGAAGATCTGTAGCTGGCTGGATGGGCAGAATGCAGGGTCAGACCAGCTGGGTCGGTAATGGTGAGACAGATCAGGCAGACAGCAGGATAGTTGGGTCACAAGCCAAGTCAGCAATGGGAGGTTGATTAGGAAAGAGCAGGAGGCAGAAGCAGATTCCAGAAACAAGCTGAGGTCAGGGCAGGAAGCAGGCAAACAGAGATCAAGAGAAAGCCAGGTCAGAATCAAAGGTAAAACACAGAAATCAGGAAAAAAATACATAAAAGCTGCAGACCATTCAGCAATGAGCCCATACTGCAGCCTGTTTTAATAAACCATTTAGTGCCAGCATTGGTGACAGGCACATGCCTGGATGCGTGAGTGTGCACTTGTGCACTTCTATGACTATATCCATGCACATATGCATGGCCAGTTGCCGGTCTGCCCATAGGTATGCGCTGGGAGACTTCAAATGCTGGCACAAAGGCCCAAGTCTGAGTGAGACAGTCTATGAGAGACTGAGCAGCTGGAAAGCTGCAGGATAAGAAGCCAAGCTGACAGAGGTACAGCATGTGTGCACGAGCACTGGGACTGTATGTTTGGCAGTCAAGAGGACCGAGGCACGAGGCCTGAGCCGCATGGCTGACAAATGGCTGACAAAGAACCGGGAGGAGGAATTCAATGTTTTGTTGAATTGATGGTGAGAACCCCCTCTGATATTCATTGATGAACTTTTCTTTTGTTTAAATAAAAGTGGGCAGAAAAAGACCTGAAAATACATTTCTGGTGTGGAGTAAACTCACTGTTTGACACTACCAATGAGCTACAAAACCCCCAACTTGTCACATAGTCTGTTAGCATATGTAACCGGATAGGAATTTTAAGATTAAACTAAAGAGTATAGAACTAAAGCCAAAAGTTTTTTTGCCATCTGTCGTCCATTGGGGAAATTTTCTATCACATCATGTCCCATAACCACAACAAGCAGTGAGAAGGAATCCCTCCAAGGATACCCGCTCGTGGAACCGTTCTTACACGACCAGCAGGAGACACACGTTCCCTCATTTTATGCCAGCTTCCAAAAGCGTTCGGTTGCTGTGTAGTTAGCGCCAGACGCGTTTCGTCCGGCTGGACTTCAACTTGTGTCACAAGCATAAGAACGGTTCCACAAGCAGGTATCGGTACAGATCGTTCTTTCATCTGACCTCTGTCATGATCCTGTCAGTATTTTGCCAGCGTGACATGCTCCTTTTGTGAGTATACTGTGATGGGGTGTGGGATGAAAAATAAAATCTGTGTGTTTTTAACAATAATGTTCTTTTTAATTTCCCCCCTATGGTGGGGAGCAATTTGATTGCCTGTGAATTACCTCTAATTGATGTTTAGGTGGTTCTACATTCATATATATATACACAGGACAGTCAACCAGTGGAACTAAGATATGATTAAGCACCCCCACATTATGGTGTGAAACGCGTAAGCTTGCTGTATCGATCCTCTGGGTTTCTGAATGTATGTATGCTGACTTTTTGTACTTTAATGCATATCTCAATAAAGGAGTGTTTTTACGGAGTGCAGCTGTCCAGCATTTCTCTGAAGTTCACAAGGTCAGTTCTGCAGTGCCGTAAAGCTGGTTGGTAGTCAGCCAGTCAGGGCAATTTAAAAATGAACAATCATTGGTTGGCTTTTGTTCAGTGTGCTAAGTGTCATAAAATGATAAACTTTGTGTATTAAACAAAAAATGCAAGTGATTTAAAGTCACAGTTGTGTGTTTAGTTTACTATATAGTATCCTGTAGGTAGGAGCAACATGAATGATTTTTTTCAAGACATGATTTGTTAATATGGTGTTAGTTTTACTTTTTAATTATACTTTTACAGTGGCATAGCATTATCCACACTTCACACATCCATTGAAAATATACAGTATACTGATCTGTTGAACCTAATGGGCATATTTTTTTCTGTGCTGTCAAGTCTGCGATAAATGCTATAATTCATAGCAACTAATCAGAAAATTCCTCTGCTGAAATTATTACGAGCATAGATGGTTTCTGTTGAGCCAGCCGAGATTCGAACTGTGTATGGGCAGGCTGAATGCACCAACCTGAAACTATCAACTTGGGTACAACCAGCCTGCCAGATTTTCATTGTGATTATCACTAGCAGCTGCTATAGCTGCTAGCAATAATCACTGTCTTCTCCCGACAGGGACAGCTTCCCTTGCCTGCCCCCTCTCTGGGGAGAAGACAATGACTTGGCAGGAGGGATTCCCCTGTCAGCACTATCTGTGGTTGCAGGAAAGAAAGTTGCACCATCTATGGCCAACCTTAGACCATTCAAGATGGATTAATGGCTTTGGGCCACTGCACTTAAAGTTACACTGCAGGCAGAAATAAAATAGATGGATTACACATTGCTTTCTGTTCTGACCCCACGATTCTTAGACAGGAAATGATATAACATTCCACAACATGGTCACTGATAGCGAAAAAAAAACAGCTGTAAGTGACCTCTGATTTTTTTTTTTTTTTACACCTTATTCTTAAATTATGGGTACTTATATAAAGACCCCCCCCCCTTTGCATCTAAAACAGCCTTGGCTGTTTTGGTAATGCTTTCCTCCAGATTATGGAGTGTCTGTGGAAACTCATGCTAATTTAGTCAACCAAAAAATTGTGTTGTCAGAAACTAATGATGGAAAAAGTCCTGGCTTGGAATTAGCATTCCAGTTCATCTCAAAAGGGTTGAATAAAGTTACATTTAGGGCTCCCTGCAGACCACTTTAGTTCCTCCACACTGAACCATGTTTTAATGGACCATACTTTGTGCACAAGGGCATAGCAAAGCTGGACCAGATAAGGGCACCCCTACACAGGTCTCTTAAGGTTTGAGGTGTTCAGTCTTAAATGTTTTTGCATTCTATGCTGTATATATAGGGATACACCGTATACATATCCCTAAATTGATAACAGAAATGCTTTTATTTTACAAATATGGTCTTTAAAATAGATAATGTATTTAAAGTTAAGAAGTAAAACTTTGTTTTAAACTATTCAAAACACATTTGAAAGTGCTTAGCCATAAGGCACAGAAAAAAATCTTTGCAGATTGGGAGACATCATGCGATTAGCTATAAATCATACAGGAGTTGATTGACTAAAATAATATCTTAGTAAAGCTATATTCACTTAATCATGTGCATAAAAAATGACATAATATTTATATTCCTCTGCATATAAGAGTCAGACAAATGAAGCTTTGTTCAGTTTGAACAAACTAAAATATATAGCCTGTTAACAAATCACTACCATTGACACAACACAAGTGCCGCTGGTTTAGAGCATCCAAACACAGGGCAGTTCCTATACAATATTACAAATATTTGATGCATATGGAAAACAACTGTAACATTCTGTGCATAAAACAGTCACTAAAATATTATAAGACTGGCAGGTAGTGGTGGAGATTATTTTGCAGCTTCTTCTAAAAAAATGTTACTATGACAACTGATCATCTACAGTACAAGGCGATTACTGTCTAAAAAGACATCTGCTACCACTCAAAGTGCAAATGATTGCAAGCAATAACAATCAACCTAAAATTGTATGAGTCATATGAAATGAATACAAAGATATTATCATTTATGTAACTCAAAGATGGACATGTATAAAAATAGTTTGTTTAAGCCAGAAATTTCCAACATTTCTTTAGTTATATATAACAATTTCTCCTGCACCCAACCTAGCCAGTAAAGAGAACCGAATTTGTTTTTTAACTGTAAAGAGAAATAAAGTAGCTGACAAGTAAGTCTATTTTCAGTACATATAATACTAAAAAATATTTAATTGCTGGCATTGTCTTACATTAGGACTGCAAGATGCAGAGGCACTTTGATAGGGCATCCAGCTTACACATGTATTTTGAAATGCAAGTGAAATTAGTGTATCTGAGGTAGAGGCAAGTCCTCTCTACCAGCTAGCAAGGGTGGGTGCTGGGAATATATGGATTGTAATCTACATTTAGTACATTTTATCTCCCTAGGTACCACCCATACTAGGTTTACAGTGGTTGAACAGGCACTGTATTTTCTGTTTGTCAGTCTTTTAACCTGTCTCTCCAAAATACTTCATTAAATCAGTGAAAACACCTGTACTTTATTTTAAAATACCCATTTCAGAAGTCAAATTTAATGATGCATGTATTACAATAATACGCTTTTTGTGTATTTCAGGATATATTCAAATACACCATTTATGTGTGTATTTTTTTCTCTCCAGATTTATAGACGGTGTTGGTTAGTGTTTAAAAAAGCTTCCAGTAAAGGTCCAAGAAGACTAGAAAAGTTCCCTGATGAAAAAGCTGCCTACTTTAGAACCTTTCATAAAGTAAGTATTGCTATTTTACTGTTGGAATGAAATGTGCCACAATGGTTACTAACCAACAGCCATAAGCCAAATGGTATTTCATTGAAATTGCTCTTATCTAAGCATGTGCTCTTATTTAAAGTGAAATTCTGAGGAAAAATAAGTAACATCCACCATTACCTCACTACTCCACATACTTGTAAGTGATTGCAGTATGTTGATCCTTACGTTGAAATTGTGCCTGCCAGAACACCTTTCATGAATACAGTACAGTGACTCAAAGTTTCACTTTCTAGTGAAAACACAACTTGAACTTCATCAGTCTAAATTGACATTTTCCAAAAATGTTCCAAGTATAATTTTCAGGTAAGCTCACATATGCAATATCAATGCAATTTAGTTGCTTGGAAACATTAACTGGTAGTGGATAGAGTTGAGCGAACACCTGGACGTTCGGGTTCTGCTGGTCCGTCCGAACTTCGGGACAAAGTCCGGGTCCGGGTCCGGACGGAACCCGAACGATCGCACGGACAACGAACCCCATTGAAATCAATGGGGACCTGAACTTTTAGGCACAAAAATGGCTGTAGCAAAGTCCTGGAAAGCCCAAGAGGGCTGCAAAAGGAAGTAAAATGGGGGTAAGGGTAGGGCAAATGCCCTACAAAAAAAATGGGGACAGGGAAATAACTTTAAATATTTAAAAAAAAATAAAAACAAAAAAAAGCAAAAATGGAGGTGAATGTGGATCATCTTCAAACTGTGTCTGAAAAGTATTAATTAACGGTAGAAACCATATAACTGTTCTAAAATCATCTTCAAACTAGGGCAAGTGCCCTACAAATAAATGGGGATAGGGAAAATAAATTAAAATCAAGTAAAAAAATGGAAAGGGGGGTGGATGTGGAGTAGGAGCCTAGAGGTTGACTAGGCCGTGACCGTGGTAGTGTAGGTGGAAGTGGCGGTGGTAGAGGAGTAGGAGGAGGTAGGTAACATTGTATTTTTTTTTTGTATTGAGGCCTATTCAAAAAAAGAAGTATATGAATGGCTGTGTGAGTCCGGTCTAAATGTTTATTCTGCACAAGGTACAGACAAGTCTTGTGGGATCCATGCCTGATTCATTTTAATAAAGGTTAGCTTGTCCACATTGGATGTGGACAAACGGCTCCGCTTGTCTGTGATAACGCCCCCTGCCGTGATAAACACACGTTCCGACAATACACTGGCTGCAGGGCAGGCCAGCACCTCCAAGGCATAAAGGGCAAGCTCAGGCCATGTGGCCAATTTGGAGACCCAGAAGTTGAATGGGGCAGACCCATCAGGCAGTACGTGTAGGCGTGTGCCCACATACTCTTGCACCATGTTGCTGAAATTCTGCCTCCTGCTAAGACGTTGTCTATCGGCTGGTGGTGCTGTTTGTTGTGGCGGGCTGCTGACAAAGCTTTGCCACATTTCAGCCATGCTAACCCTGCCTTCTGAGGTGCTGGCGGTGGCACAGCTGCGTTGGTGGCCTCTACCTCCTCCTCCTCCTCTACCTTCACCTTGTGCTTCCGCTGAGCCCCCGGTATCATTTGGGAATGCCCTCAGCAGCGCCTCTACCAGTGTGCGCTTGTAGTCGCGCATCTTCCTCTCACGCTCCAG
>BLSH010043293.1:206728-233149 GCA_018402905.1 Glandirana rugosa
CTCACTCCTGTTAAGTCCTCATGCTTAGCTGGTAATCCCAGATTTATACTCCTACAGTGTACATATAATGTCCTTGTAAACTAATCTTATAGTTGAGACCGGAAGGGACTTCCTAGTCTCCGATATTTTCATCACCCTTTTACAAACCTCCGTTTAAATTTCCTTGGTAGACAAAACTTTACCCAGAGGACTTAGTATTAGTGTAGGCGAGGGCTCCTAGACTTAAGGAAATTCCGATAGTTTGCAAAAACATACCTTAAGTCTGGGAAATGTAATGTCCTTATATAGGAATATCGATCTCAACTCGCTTGTGGACCTTCAAGCCCAAGACGACCAGGCAGGCTTGAAGCCCTGTTTCAGGCCCAGGCCCAGGCCTGCCTTGGGCTTGCTCCGTGCGATCGTTCGGGTTCCGTCCGGACCCGGACCCGGACTTTGTCCCGAAGTTCGGACGGACCAGCAGAACCCGAACTTCCAGGTGTTCGCTCAACTCTAGCTATAAGGATATATTCCTGTAATGTAAAGGGTCTGAATTCCATACAAAAACGTTTGATAGCCTTAAAGGAATTCAGATCCTCGGGAGCGGATGTGATTATGATTCAGGAGACCCATTTCAAAACAGATGGTTCCTTTAAATTTGCCTCCAAACATTTTCCCACTACTTTTATAGCCTCTGATCCTTCAGGGAAGGCCAGAGTTGATATTCTAATCAAATGTTCCTGTAATATACATGTGACATCCTCATATTTAGACCCTAATGGTCGATTCGTACTCCTGAATTGTCCTCACTCTCGCACTACTTTCACCTTAGCAAATGCATATCCTCCTAATAATGGTCAGATTGGATTTCTTATGAAGGTTTTTGAGAGAATGCAATCTTACTCTTAACCATTCACAGTCATAGGTGGAGACATTAATTTATGCATGTCACCATACAAAGACAGATTTGCACTTTTCCAGTCCACTCCACCTTTTCATGCACAGAAACTATCCACATCTTTCCATAAATTGGTTAGATCCCATAATTTGTATGACACATGGAGGGTGCATCATCCCACCCTCAAGCAATACACATTCTACTCCCCCCCACATAAGCTATATTGTAGACTGGACCATTTTTTTGTCACGGCGCGATGCTCCCAAATGTGGCTTTTTCAGAGATAAGCCCTATCACATGGTCTGACCATGCCCCCATTACCCTAGAACTAGCCCTTTCAGTCTCAATGCCTAAAACGTGTCACTGGGGTCTTTTCTACGAACACCCGACATTAATAAAGACTTGCAAGGAAGACGTTCAGAATTCTTCCAAATAAATGAGGGTTCAGTCTCGGGGATATCCACTTTATGGGAGGCTCACAAAGCTTTCTTTAGAGGGTAATGTATCTCTACGGGTTCTCGACTGAAAAGAGACTCTAACAAACAAAAGGAGGAGCTCCTACTATAGAGAGTTTGAGAGACGTGGTAGCGTTTCATAATCCCATCAAGTCCTTGACTATGAGTAACAAACAAATCGATACTGTGGTCTAGACAAAGATTCTATGAGTATGCTAACAAACCACACAGGATGTTGGTTAACAGGTTAAAGCCAAGATCGATCATAACAGTACCCGACCACCTCATACAGTCGGACGGTACCCCCACTCACTACCCTCGTACTATGTCTCAGGTTTACGGCAATTATTACAAAGATCTGTATATTTGCCTCGGATCTGACCCAAATTCTAAGTTTACACAAGAAAAGTTTGAATCTTTTATAAACACTTTAAAGTTGCCAAGAATTACCCCCGATCAAAACGTGCAAATTAAGGCCCCCATTACTTCTGAAGAACTTTGGGACGTTATAAAACATCTACCTTCACATAAAGCCCCAGGCCCAGACAGCCTCCCGTACTCCTATTATAAAACATTCTACACAATCCTTGCCCCCTACATATTACAACTATTTGTTTCATTACAAGCAGGCACTCTGCCACATAACCAATTCCTTAACGCTTATATAACGCTAATACCGAAGCCAGGTAAAGACCCTACTTCCCCTGACAATTATCGACCGATTGCTTTATTAAACTCAAATTACAAAATATTTACAAAGATTCTGGCTAACAGATTGTCACTACTGTTAACCTCCCTTATACATAAGGACCAAGTGGGATTTGTTCCGGCTAGACACGCTGGCGACAATACAAGACGGACTATTGACCGTAATGACCTCTTGACTAAGCCAAAACACCCCGCCATTGTTCTGAGTTTAGATGCCCACAAGGCTTTTGATCGCTTGAGTTGGCTCTTTATGTTTGCAGTTCTGCAGCGATATGGCTTTTCAGGCTCCTTTATTCAGGCATTGCGATCCCTATACTCAAGGTCCACTTCTCAAGTACAATTATCTTCATATTTGTCGCAGACGTTCTCCCTGAGCAACGGTATCAGACAGGGATGCCCCCTGTCACCTCTAT
The DNA here is from genome assembly GCA_018402905.1 of Glandirana rugosa. Classification (NCBI taxonomy): domain Eukaryota; kingdom Metazoa; phylum Chordata; class Amphibia; order Anura; family Ranidae; genus Glandirana; species Glandirana rugosa. The sequence goes on from BLSH010043293.1 coordinate 209,179, forward strand.
TATTTATTCTCAGCCTGGAACCTCTTGCGATAGCCATAAGGGACCAGGTGGATGTCTGGGGAGTGCGGCTGTGACAACAGGAGTATAATTTATCCCTATTTGCAGATGATATTTTACTAACTCTTACCCACCCCCACACATCCCTTCCCTCTTTACATAGACTTTTGACATCCTTCAGCTCCATCTCCGGATTCAAGATTAATTCTTCTAAAACTGAAGCTTTGCCTACTAATTTATCACCGACCCAATTGATCCCCCTACAAATGACATTTAACTATCACTGGTGTACACATTCACTCAAATATTTGGGCATCTGTCTCACTTCCTCATACTCTACGCTATATCGGGCACATTTTCCACCCCTGTTTGCTGAAATTGACCGTTTACTAAAACAATGGTCCCCATTGCCAATCTCCCTTCTAGGAAGAATCAATATCCTTAAAATGTCAATCCTTCCGAAACTACTGTATCTATTTGAAACTCTCTCCGTCTCTATCCCACTAGCGAAACTAAAATTACTTCAAAGGAAATGTATGCGTTTCATTTGGAATAATGCCTCACATTGTATCGCAGGTTCTGTGGTCATGGCTCTAAAACATAGAGGGGGTCTGGGAGCCCCAGACTTAGTCAAATAGTATTACGCCACGCACCTGAGCGTTATAACTTCTTGGACATCCAGAATGGCCCCAAGTTGGTGGGCCGAGATAGAAATGAGTATCCCCAGACCTGTTCATATATGCTATATGCTTTGGCCCTCCTCAAGTAAATATATCCCCCAACTGAAATCATTATGTCTGGGCCCTATGCTCTTCACTTTAACCATATGGCAGAAGTGCTTCGGGAAATTCTCTCTCTCATCTCAACATCCCCCCTCATGAACATACTCTTTAACCCAGATATCCCAGACAGTCTCTCTTATGATCGTATGCTACCATGGACTAAGGCAGGGTTATTCTAGTTGCGCTATTTAGTTAACCCGGTGACATATCAAATCCTATCTTTTTCGGACTTGCAATCTAAGCACGGGTTCCCCGACAGACTCAGCTACTCCTACTGGCAATTTAGACAATTTTTTCCAACATATCCAAGGCCCTTGAATTGGAAAGACCCACCGACTTTAAATTTCTTTGTGCTAGAGGCCCCCACGAACCCCAGTAGATTTCCACAATCTTTAAAATTCTTCATGAGGCTACCCCACTAACTGACACAAGCCACAAATACATGAAGAAATGGGCAACAACACTGAACCGATCTATTTCCCTGATAGACTGGGGGAAAATATGGGACTCCACATCCAAAATCTCCAGATGTGTAATACAAAAGGAAACAGCGGTCAAAATTATTTTTTTCTGGTACGCAACCCCAGACATTCTTCACACACGCCACCCACAGACTTCCAATTTATGTTGGAGATGTAACAAGGATACTGACACCCATTTGCACATTTTCTGGGACTGCCCATATATACAGCCATTCTGGGCGCAGATACGGGATATGTTACAAAAACTCTTTGACATCTCCATCCCACTTAATCCTCTACACTATCTGTTGGGACTCCCAATTACGAATATTTCAAAGACCCAGAACAGGCTTACATCATATGTTCTGCTGGCGGCGAAACGGGTTATCCCTAGATGCTGGCTTTCAACTGTCCTCCCGACCTTGACACATGTCCTCTCCACTGTGGCGGACATAATAAAAATGGAGTATATGACTGCGTTAGTGGATGACGCTATGCCACATTTCTCCAAGGTGTGGGGGATATGGGATGCCTCCCAGTACCCCTCAGAATAGCCTCACACTTTATTTTAGGAACAGAACACCTGTGGAAATGCTAGTTATTAACCTGCTCTAAGCTATATATGATACCTGGTGAAGAATGATGTTCTTTATCCTCTAGATCTGCTGCGTTTGATGTTTTCAATGTCATGATAATTCATAAAACCTCTCTTATATAGTCAACCTGTTTTCATAGTTTTTGTTTTTCTTTTGGTTTTTGTTCATTTTTTGGGTACATTGAATTTATAAATATAGAATCTGACTTTAATGTAGATGTTGTAATGTACCAGTCCTTTATGTCAATCTTTTTTATTTCCATGTTATTTCTATTGGAAAAAAGAAAAAAGGAAGTAATACGCTGTACTCTTATGGTTATATGGTTAACTATGTATCATCCCATGTATTGTACAATCTAACATATGTTAAATAAACAATAAAAAAATAAAATAAAAAAAAAGTATATGTCACAAGGAGGGATCTTGGACAAATCAACATTAGAGAAGCAGATGGGAAGGAGGTCAAACTCAACAAATTTAACAAAAGGGAGGTCAAACTAATAGACCCCCAAGTGGGAATACTCCGAACAACAAAAAAGGATATAGCAACATTGCATAATGACCTGGGCCACCTGATTGTTCGAGTAGAAGACACAGAAAAACAACTGGATGCCCAAGTTCAACTTATAGAGGGTCTTAGAAATGAAACAAGAAATCTTCAAATAGTGCAGAGAGACTTAGCATATAAAATGGAAGACGAGGAGAACCAGAGCAGGAGGAAGAACTTGAGAATCTGGGGGGTTTCTGAGGTATCCCAGAAGGAAGATCTGGCTGCGACATTCAGGGAGATATTCAATCCACTACTCAATAGACAAGCTTCAGATACCCCGCTGAGATTCAAAAGAGTCCATAGGATTAAAAAACCCAAAGGGATCCCCACAGACTCCCCTAGAGATATAATAGTGAGGTTTCATCACTACAAAGATAAGACACAGATATGGAGGGGGCTGAAGAGTCGAACACCTATTAAATATAAGGAGACAGACCTCCAGATCTTCGCCGACCTGTCGCAGGAAACTCTAAGAAGGCAAAAGCTGTTGAAACCACTATTGGAAACTATGCAAAAACATAACATACAGTACTTCTGGAGGTTCCCGGAATGCCTGATTGGCATGAAGGATAGTCGTTCAGCCTTCAGGATCTTCATGAATTCTGCAGTAAATTAGAAATGGCAGAACCAAAGATCCCAGGATGGACCTCTCCAGGAATAGACAAACCCCAACTAGAAGTGTAGTGGCATTCAATACCAAAAAAAGGGAAAAAATAAAGAAACAACTAAGGAAGGAAGGGCAGGAAGAAAAGAGGGGGAAGAAAAAAAAAGGACACGCCTGTATTACTCTGTAATTTGGTGAGTTTATTCACTCGGGGGGTTGAACCTCCCCTGTACTTCTCACGTGGTGTGGTGACGGAAGCAAGTCTGTGAAACCCTATTCATCATTTCCACATACAGTGGACTGTTGGATTTATTTGTCTTATTCATTGATTTATCCATTAGCGCTGCTTGCATCGTTCTGGGACTGATTTTCATATGATGCTGTGGATGTATGGAGGGCACAGCATCCAGATATAAACGACTTTACCTTCTACTCTGCAGTGCACGGGATGTACTCCAGGCTGGACCATATCATGGTAGAACATAGAATGTTGGAGTCAGTGGTTAACTCATCTATTGAGATACAATCATTGTCAGATCACGCCCCAGTAACCATAAAACTTAAACTAGGTGACAGCCGAAATAGAGTATGTAATTGGAGACTAAATTAATATCTACTATAAAATAGAACAGTTGTAGAAAGAATAAATAAAGCACTAGATTACTATTTCCAGCTCAACGAGACCCCAGGGATCACTAATATCACGATCTGGGAGGCCCATAAAGCCTATATAAGAGGTGTATTAATATCCATAGGGTCAAGGAGGAAAAAAGAAAGGGGTAATCATATAAATAGATTAATATCTGAAATAGAGCAAATACATAAAAAGAGTAGGAATAGTGGGATACAACAGCAATTAGTATTAAAAAGAGGGGAGCTGATAGACCTAATGGAACAAGAATCTAGACGAACCTTCAATAGAGTAACAATAAATAGGAATAAATGGGGAAATAAACCTGGAAAACTTCTGGTGAGACTCTTGAATAAGTAAAATGAGTAAAAAATCAAGCAAATTCATTAGGAAAGTCAAAAATGAGGAGGGGAAAATAATGCAGTCGATCACAGAAATTGCCAGGGCATTTCAAAAATATTATAAAGCCCTATACTCAGTTCGGCAAAATAAAGCACAAGAAGTAGAGCAAAAAAGGATTGAGGAAATACAAGCACACTTAGAGGAGGCTAATTTGCCTAAAATACCCATAGAAAGACTCCACCATCTCGAGGCACCTATAACAGCTGAGGAGATAAATCTAAGTCCAGGCCCGGATGGATTTACTTTAGGGAACTATAGGAAATTTAAAGAACTTCTACTACCAAAAATGTGTAATTACATGAGAGAGTTGGGGGAAGGGGGAAATTTGAGGGAAGAGTCCCTATTGGCCCATATCACACTGATTCCTAAGGAGGGAAAGGATAGAACACTTTGTTCCAGCTACAGACCTATAGCCCTTTTGAATGCTGACACAAAGTTATATGCAAAGGTCTTAGCAACTAGACTAAAATAATTTATTCCGGAATGGATCAATGCTGATCAGACTGGATTTGTCCCCAATAGGGAGGGTAAGGATAATGCTATTAGAACACTGCTTATCCTGCATAGCCTGAGGGACAGGGGAAGCCGGCACTCCTTCTATCGGTCGATGTCCAAAAAGCTTTCGACAGGGTAGATTGGGGACTTATGATAAAAACATTGAAAATTATAGGACTGGGCTCGAAGATGATAGAGAGAATAAAACTACTATACAAAGGCCCCATGGCAAGAGTAAAGGTTAACGGGTCCCTCTCACCGCCATTCGAAATGCTGAATGGTGCAGGGGTGCCCGCTTTTCCCCTCCTGTTTATAAAATCTTTGGAACCACTATTAGCAAGAATACGGAAAACCGTAGACATAAGAGGAGTGAAAGTAGGAGACGCAGAACATAAAGTAGCGGCATATGCCGTTGATCTCTTATGCTACATAACAAACCCTAGAGTCACATTACCAAACTTAATAAAAGAATTTAAAAAATATGGGGAAATCTCCAACTTTAAAATCAACCAGGAAAAATCAGAGGTACTAAATATAAATATAAATAAGAAGGAAGAACTATCTTTGCGGGGGGGTGTTCCCCTTTACATGAAAGAAACCAGAAATAACTTATTTAGGGATAAAAATCACCCCAAGGCCCGAGAAACTATACAAGGTAAATTATATCCCACTTCTAAACGAGATCAAAACAAAAATTAAAAAAGTAGAAAAGAGACCACTCTCATGGATGGGAAGGATAAACACTGTAAAAATGCTAATACTCCTTAAAATACTATATAAGTTTCAAGTTCCCAATAAAACGCCCACAAGTGTACTTCAAGATACTCCAAGGAATGATATCAAAATGTATATGGCAAGGCAAAAAGCCTAGTATACAGTTTAGGCTCTTGTGTTTAGATAAACTGCATGGGGGATTAGCGGCACCGGATATCAAAACATATTACAAAGCAGTGGTGCTATCACGAATGGTGGAGTGGAGTAAGAGTAACAGCGATAAAAGATGGTTGGAGGTAGAAAAATCACTAAATAATGCACATTTAAAAGAAAACATTTGGGTCTCACAAAAAGATAGGATACTGAGGCAAACAACACCTGAATTAACAATAAATGTATTTCAGGTCTGGGATAGGATGCACCAGCAGGCAAAATTATCATATAACTCACCTTTAATTTTTCTAACAGGCACAAATTTGTATGGACCAGGAAACAAGACACAATTTGGGAATTGGGTAGGGAACACACAATTAAAGGATATTGTAAAAGATGGGAAAATTTGCACATATAAAGAATTGGCACAAAGTGGCGTTATGCCAAGACTGAATGAATGGAGGTATGCCCAGTTAAAGCATTTTGTGACAAAACTACCACAACCCTTAAGAACCGAAAAAGAATTGAATCCATTTGAAAAATTATGCAACTCTAGAGAACCGGTTAGACACTGTATAGCCCAAATCTTTAAAATAATCACAGATGTGGAAAGACAGGATGTAACTCCATTCATTGGGAAATGAGAGGAGGAATTAGAGATAAAGTTTACTGAGCAACAATTAACCAAAATGTTTAGAGCCGGAGTATTGAAATGAACTACAAATGCCTGGCAAGGTGGTATATCATGCCAGTGGTTGCCCACAATTACCAAAGAAACAAATCACCATTATGCTGGAGAGGTTGTAAAGAATGTTGGACCATGGCACATATTTGGTGGAAATGCCCAAAAATAAAGGAATACTGGGAGGAGGTGAGACAATATATAGCAGAGATTACAGGTGAAGAGATTATGTTGGATCCGATGAGCTGCCTCTTTCAAATCTCGAATAAAACTTGTAAAGAATACAGGAATTCATTGGTACCTTTCTTTTGAATGCGGCAGAGGGAACAATACCAAGGAAATAGCTAGACCCAAATAAACCTACCATGAGGGAGTGGTTCGATAGAATTGAATCTATAATATGGAATACTTGGGAAGTGGAGAAAAAGGCCCTTTTTGGGAAAAATATGCGGGAAGATGGGGAAAATGGATGGACTTTAAAAAAACAGATAAGTACACCATGTTTCTTGTAGATTGACAGAGAGGTGGGGAAAGGGGTGGGGTGGACGGAGATCCTGGGATGCGAGAGACGACAGAAGGGGGAGCATTATGCGTAGACTGTATTTAATCTAGCGGGCAAATTTAGTAGACATATGTATAGAGATAAGGCTGAATGTATAAATTGATCCGTGGAGAATTTTATATTTTGTATTCTAAAAAATCAATAAAATTTAAATAAAAAAAAAAAGAAGAGGGGGTTGGCCCTTCTGAAAGGAATAACGGCAAACTCCTCAAGAAGCATCTCAACCTCCTGGGCAACTGCCTGTAGAGTCTCACCGGAGTCAATATTCAAGGCGTCAACATAGTCATCTATACACACCTTTATTTCTCATTATCACATAGATCTGTCATTTTTGACAACTGTTAATTTTGGCAACATGGTTATCGCTTCAGCCGGAGACCATAATTGACCCTATTTTGTTTCCACATTATCCCGCACTGGTTAGCTAGTTAATGCCCAGTGGTATATGATAAATGTGCCACTGGCGCAAAATTAAAAGTAAAAATGTGTTGTCAGCTGCAGCTAAAGTGTTTTCACTAAATGTGAAATATCAAACAAACCAATATAAATGTAGATGGCCGCGCTAACTAAAATAAATTACATCATCATATTGTCAAAATAAATAAACACCACTGTATAATGTGCCCATAAATGAGTTCAATAAAATGTTCATTCATGCAAACATATATAATTGCTGGTGCGTATTCACTCTTCTGTGATTTAATATCCCAATTCAGTGCTGTACATGCTATTCACCACCAGTAAAGTGTGTAATCCTTCACCGTCCAAACTACTCACTCACCAGATAACCATCACTAATAAGCATTATTATCCACTCCACAAGGGATACTGTATCCACTATGATCATCAAGTACAAATGTGATCCCCCAATACTCCAGGGTTCCTGTGTGCTATTATGCACTCCTGTTTCGCTCAATCATATAATTTAAAAAATGCTATGAATGCGCACCATGTTTATTCAATATAAAAATATCCAGTATAAAAAACAAATGCCAACTCATATGTAAGAGTTCCCTCTGACAACTAAGTCTATCCAGCAAACCAAGTCTGTAAATGTCACGCCACTCTGTACATTGAAGCTGGCATGTGTTCCAGTTCTCAGCTGTGCTATTAACCAAAGGCAGAAACTGACATGCTCAATGCATCATCAGGAAGATAGTGGTGCCATCTTGGTTAAGGTATTTATGCCCTTACTATCAGGGAGTTATTCAATCATATCCCAGCAAACCGGATGTACCTCCTCCATTTTAACTATTCCTAATATTATTATTACATTTCCCTTACTCCCCTAAAATCTTTAATTACATATATCAATTCTGCCATATTATTTTTCAAATTTCAACTCAATTAATAGTATTTATATCCGTATAGATCCCTCGTTATATTGGACATAATTTTTTAATGAGCCAATGAAGACAGAGATAGGGTAGTTGGATATACTTGTACATCTTAAAAACTCCCTGTCCCAATAAATAAATGACAATAAATAAAATATCAAGTATGATAGTACTAAAATCTGGTCAGAGACAATATTGCATATGTCTACCTACTGCATGCACCTACAATGACACCTATGATGCAGATACTAATAAAATGAATAACAAAATATGAAAAAAAATGAAAGAAAATATGAAATAAAAATAATAATCATAAAAATAAAATTCAAATAAAGAAACAAAATAAAAAATAAAACATAAAAATAATAAAAAAAAATAAATAAAGAAAAATATGAGTATATAAATCACAAATTATTTAAATAACTATTTATATCTAACTCTACATTCAGTCGATATGGTGTCAGTATTTAAAATATAAATCCAGTAAGTTCCAATGTGTGAAACCTCCCTAAGGTTCGAATTCCTTCAATGTTTATCTATTTTATCTATTGCATAAGATTTTAAAAACCAAGAGTCTCTGTTATGTTTCAGTCTAAAATAATTAGATACACTATGATATTTAAACCCTTTTACTATATTACTGATATGTTCACCTATCCTACAGATAATTCCCTAGTTGTTCTTCCTACATACTGGAGTCCACAGCTACACTCCAGTATGTAGGTGGTATGGGTACTGTTACAAGTAATCAATTTTTTTATGGAATATTCCTGCTTAGTTTGATTCGAATGAAACCCCTTTGTCCTTCTGTTACCTTTCATAGTGGTTCTACATGGCTTACACTGACCATATACCCCCACAACATAGAGGTGCCCCAACATTGAACACTCCCACATGTAATATTAATACCCAGCCTAGGATTGAACCACCTAGAGAATATATTGGGAATATAGATCATTATCCCAATCACTATGGTACGGGATCTTATCTTAGTCCATGGAGAGGAGGTTATAGGGGTAGAGGGTGAGTAGGATATGCACCACAATATGGACCACCACAGTGGCAGGGGAAATGGAGGGAGCCCTACAAACCCCTATGCCTATGAACTACAACAACAGAGGAGGCTGTAACAAAAATTCAAGAGGTACAGAGGATGTAGAGGGGGGGGGAGCAAAAAGAAAAAGGGAAGATTAGGTGAAGGGATCTTTAACCTAAGCCATACAGTGTTCACACGCGAAGAGTTATTATATTTAGAAAAGCTAATAAAATATGTGCCTACAAAGTCTTTAAGAAGCTTTTATAGATCTCCATAGGTTTATCAGGAAAATACATTTAAAAAATAATTTTTTAGAGAAAGGAGGGGTATCTAAAGAACAGTCGAATACAGAATTTACACATAGTAATCTGAAAAATAATTCTAGATTTAACCCAAATCCACCACTAATCAATACATAGAAGTTTTTAAGAAAATGGTAGAGCAGGATATTAACAATATTAAACCCAAGAGAGCAAGGAAAAAGATAAAAAAAATAGAAAACAGGAAAATATAGTAGTGAGTAGAGTTGAACGAACCCGAACTATAGAGTTCGGGTTCGTACTGGACTTTAGGGTGTCCGTGTCCCAAATCCGGACATTTGAGAAAAAGTCCAGGTTCGGGTTCGGGGTTCAGGTATTTTTTTGCGCCTTTTGAATAGCTTCAGGGCAGCCAATCAACAAGCGTTTCACACGTTTGCCCTTAGAAGCCATCACAGCCATGCCTACTAATGGCATGGCTGTGATTGGCCAGTGCATCACGTGACCCAGCCTCTATATAAGCTGGAGTCACATAGTGCTGCATGTAACATCATCTCATACTAGTGTAGGGAGAGGATGCTGCTGCTGCTGTGAGGGACAGATTAGCTTTAGAAAATCATCTCATACTAGTGTAGGGAGAGGATGCTGCTGCTGTGTGAGGGACAGATTCGCTTTAGAAAATCTGTTCAAAACAGCGATTTATTGGTGGGTGGGTGCTAGAGGAGATTTTTGTTTGCTAGAGTACATTTTGTTTGCTAAGTAAAGTGCCTCATACAAAACCTAAGCAATTTTTCTGTTTGTTAGGTGGGCGTTTGCAGCCATTTTTGCAAGTGCAGCTCACTTGCAACTGCTTGTGTGTCAGGGACACTACTTTAATTGTGTTCTGTTAGTTCAGTTGGCAACATTTTGGCATATTTATATACTGCTTTTACATTGCAGTTAGACAAATTACATTTTTTTTTGTGCAAAATATTACATTTGCGGCCAAAGGTGCATTTCTTGCACAAAAATAAAAAGTGCGTCTACATTGCTGGTTTAAAAAAAAAAAATTCTAATAACTACATTTGCAGCCAGTGGTGCATTTCTTGCACAAAAATAAAAAGTGCGTCTACATTGCTGGTCAAAAAAAAAAAAAAATTTGAAATACTACATTTGCGGCCAGCAGTGCATTTCTTGCACAAAAATAAAAAGTGCGTCTACATTGCTGGTCTAAAAAAAAAAAAAATATTCTAAATACTACATTTGCGGCCAGCAATGCATTTCTTGCACAAAAATAAAAAAGTGCGTCAACATTGCTGGTTTAAAAAAAGAATAATAAATAGTGCTACATAGTACATTTGCACCTTGCTGTGAATCTCTTGCACAAAATTAATAAGTGCGTCGACATTGCTGGTTTAAAAAAAAAAAAAAAAAGTGCTACATAGTAAATTTGCACCTTGCTGTGCATTTCTTGCACAAAATTAAAAAGTGTGTCTACATTGCTGGTTTAAAAAAAATAATAATAAATAGTGCTACATAGTACATATGCACCTTGCTGTGCATTTCTTGCACAAAATTAAAAAGTGCGTCTACATTGCTGGTTTAAAAAAAAAGAATAATAAGTAGTGCTACGTAGTACATTTTCCCCTTGCTGTGCATTTCTTTTTTTCACAATATACATTTATTGAATTGTTAAACATGAACAAAATGCGTATTGTATACAGCATAGTAAAACATAGAAAGCAGAGTATATTGACATGGATTGTGATGATATGCTCTAGTAATGTTAATAACAATTTCAATTTAGAAAAAAAAGAAAAAGAAGAAATGGCGAGCTAAACATTTATAGTCATTTTTGTATCAATAGGTGCAAGAATAAGAAAAGAGAGAAAAAGGTTAAGTAAAGTAGAAATGTGGGGGGGTTATTATTTGATGGTTGGTATTTAGTCAATTAGTCGTAGGGAATGAGATTGGTCAAGGGGATTCATAATTTGTTTGTATAGGTCTGAGTATTTAAAAACGATCCAGGGGTTCCAGATTTTGTGGTATTCGTCAATTCTATCATACGCTAATGCCATCGTCTCTCGTAGTACTGATTTATCTCTGTGAGCCAATCTCTGACAGAAGGGGAGTAAACAGAGTTCCAGGCTCTTGGGATCAACATTTTTGCTGCATTGATTAGATGTCTTGTCAAGGAATGTTTATATCTCCTTACAGATTGTTTGGCGATATTGAGGAGACAGAAAGGTGCATCTAAGTCTAGATCTGTATTAGTGATTTTTTTTGTTAAATCTTTGACTTTTCCCCAGAAAGATTCAATTTGTTCGCAATTCCACCAGATGTGCATTAACGAGCCTGTTTCTCTATTGCATCTCCAGCAGAGATCTGAGTTTTGATGGCACCATTTGTGTAAGTTGTCTGGTGTATTGTACCAATGGGTTAGAAGTTTATAGGAGGTTTCTTGGAGTTTTGTGCTTATTGAGCATTTGTGAGCCAAGGTGCATGCCCTCCCCCACTCAGAGAATTTTTGGTTCATGGCTTCTTCCCATTTTTCGTTAAAAGAATAGTTCCCATCATTGGTTGCCGCTTGCAGCCAAGAGTACGCTAGTGATGTGGTTTTCTTAATTTCCGCTGCGGTAAGGCATTTTTGTTCTAGTTGTGTTAGCTTTTGGGAATAAGCTGGTTTGAACTTACGTGAGTTCAGAAAGCTGCGTAATTGTAGATATAGCCAGTGGGGAAAGGCATCCAACCCGCACAAGGTTTGTATTTCATCTCTAGTTTTAATATTTCCATCATGGAGACAATGAGTAGCTAGAAGTGGTGTGTTCAAGGTGGTGTTTGTTAATGATTTGTTATCCATTCCTGGATTAAATTCTGGGTTGTCCGCAAGTCTTGTTAGAGGGCCTGGGATTGAGGCAAGTTTGTGTTTGAGAGCTGCTGTTTGGAAGATTTGCAGTGTTCCCTATTAAAGGGTATGCTCTTATTTTTGTTGGTATTTTGGATAAACTGATCCAGGGAAAAACTCTAGGGTTAGTGAAGAAGAGTATTCTTCGAGTGCCGTCCAGTCTTTATTTGTTCGGTTGCAGTGCCAATCTATGACCCTCGTGATATGGGTAGCTATGTGATATTTTTTAAAGTCAGGTAGGTTCATTCCGCCAGACTCTCTAGAGCAGTGGTAGGCAACCAGTACCCCTCCAGATGTTGTGGAACTTCATTTCCCATGAGTCATTTTGAGGCTGGCAGTTGCAATTACTCCCAGAAGCATGATGGAAGTTTTGCAACAGCTGGAGGGCCCCAGGTTGCCTACCCCTGCCCTAGAGCATGTCATAGTAGTGAATTTTATTCTGGGTTTCTTGTAAGCCCAAATTAATTTCCTTTGGATATTTTGGAGCTGTTTAAAGAAGTTAAGAGGTATTTTAATAGGGAGAGCATTCATGCAGTAGAGTAATCTGGGGAGAATTGCCATTTTAACAATGGCTGCCCTTCCAAACCAAGAGAAGTTTCCTAAGTGCCATTTCTTAAGATCTGAGGATATATTTGTGAGGAGGGGAATATAGTTTTTTTGATAGGTATCTTTTATGTTTGGGGTTAGCCAAATTCCTAGATATTTGAGCTGATCTGTTTCCCATTTGAAGGGACATGTCTTATGGGCCTGGCTCAGCTTTTCTTTGGGTAGAGAAATGTTTAATGCTTCTGATTTATTGTAATTAATTTTAAGATTGGAGATATAATTAAATATCTTGAATTCCTCTAGTAGGTTTGGGAAAGAAATGTGAGTTTGTGTCAAAAAAAACAGCAGATCGTCTGCGTAAGTGGCAGTTTTATATTCCCTGTCTAGTATTTTGAAACCATGAATTGATCTATTTTGATTGACTAGTCGTATGAAAGGTTCCAAAGATAGAATAAACAGCAAGGGTGAGAGTGGACATCCCTGTCTTGTGCCGTTATTCATTTTAATGGTGTCAGAAAGAGTACCATTAATTTTTATTTTTGCAGTGGGAGTGTTGTAAAGAGTCGAGATCCACGACATCATCCTGTTTTGTAGCCCAACATGTCTGCAAGTTGCGAACATGTATTCCCAATCGACTCTGTCGAAGGCCTTCTCCGCGTCTGTAGACAGGAGAAGGCCCTCAATGCCATCAGAATGTGCTATATGGCTGAGGTTTAGGGCTTTTATTATGTTGTGTCGTGGCTCTCTTCCTGGCATTGATCCAACCTATTCAGGTCCAATAATTTTTTGTAGAAGGGGTCTCAGTCTCATGGCTAGGATTTTTGCTAAGAGCTTGACATCTATATTTAATAGTGAGATTGGTCGGTAGCTGGTACATTCATTAGGGTCTTTGTTTGGCTTTGGTATAACCTTAATATGTGCCTGTAAAAAGGACTCTGGGATGGATTGTTTGTTATGTCGCAAATTCAAGTTTTCAAGCAAGGGTTTCTTGAGTATATCTAAAAAAAGTTTGTAATATTGGGCCGTTAGGCCATCTGGGCCTGGGCTTTTGCCAGGTTTAAGTTATTTTATGGCTTGAATTAGTTCTGTTTCCTGTATGGGGTTCTCTAAGTTCATGATATCTTCTTCTGGTAGGACAGGGAGGTCGCTTTTTTGTAAGAAGTCTGAGATAATATTTTGGCTGTCTCCGTGTAAGGTTTTTGGTTTATGAGCTTTAGGGAGATTATATAATTTTGTGTAATACTCATGGAATTGGGCTGCTATCTTATCTGTTTTATGTTATATGTTAGTGCGGATAGAGTGAATGTTTTCCAATGTTTTAGTGTCTTTTAAGGCTCTTGCTAGGAATTTCCCTGCCTTGTTTCCATGCTCATAGTATACTCTCTTCTTTAAAAATAAAAGGTGCCTAGCCCTGTTTTCAAGAGTATGTTGTAGTTCCTTCCTTGCCTCGAGTAGTTCAGAGGCTGTGGAGAGACATAGTGATTGCTTGTGGAGGGATTCCAGTTTTGAGAAACAAGGTGGGAAATTCTCTGTTCGCGCTCTTTTTTAAGTCTTGCACCCCATTTTATAAATCCTCCTCGAATCACACATTTGTGTGCTTCCCAGGTGATGAGGGGGAGGTCTCTTCGTTGTTGTTAAGTGTAAAATAGTTTTTGAGAGAGTTGGTAATGTCAGTTAGGATATCTGGTTTGAGTAGGAGAGAAGGATTTAATCTCCATGTACATGGTTTTGGTCTCGAGTCTAGTGTTGATAGTGTGATGGCTACAGGAGCGTGGTCAGACAGAGATTGGAATCCAATCTTCGCCTCTGTAAGTAGGTTGAGATCTCTTTGTGTTAGGAAGATGTAGTCTATTCTGGAGTGTTTGTCATGTGGTATTGAGAAAAAGGTGAAGTTCCTATCTGAGGGGTTAAGTAGTCTCCTTGTGTCTACGAGTGATAGAGAATTAAGCCGCTTTTTAATGCTTCTTATTGTTTTATATGCAATGGAAGTCTGTCCGTTTGATGTGTCTTGTAATGGATTAAGAGGAATATTAAAATCTCCGCCCAGGATCAACATACCCGTAGCGAACCCTTTCAATACGTCTATTAATTTTTGACAGAAAGAAGAGTGAGATTTGTTTGGAAAATAAACATTTGCTATTGTCGTGGGTTGGCCATTTAATTGTCCTTTTAGGAAAAGAAATCTGCCTTCTGAGTCTGCTAATTGCTCTGTGACTTCAAAGTTAGAATCTTTGCTTAGTAAAATCGCAACCCCTTTAGTTTTTGCCAAGGGGTTTGATGCGTAGAATACTTTAATACAGTATTTGTTGGTAAGTTTCTGGTTCTTTTCTTTTTTAAAGTGTGTTTCTTGTAGTAAAACTATTTTTGGTCTGGCCCTGGTGAGTTCTGAAAGTAAGGCAGATCTCTTCTCCGGTATATTTAGTCCCTTGGTTTTATGGGATATGATTGTGGGATGGTTCCCTAATTCAGAGTATGACATATCTGAGTATTTGTTGTAATTAATTCGATAATGGTTGGGGGTAAGGGATGGGAATTGGGGGGGATAGGATGTTGTGAGTAAAGAAATTAGGTTTGTAGATGAGAAAAAGAAAAGTAGGTTAAGGTGAGTTTCCTCGAGGGAGGCTCATAAGAGGTCTAATTAATACTGGGTTATTTTTTGCCACAGCATTAAGTTATGTCAATTACAGTATAGTATATTTAAAATCTCAGCTGCGAATAAGGCAGAGTTTACTGACTACACTGATGTGGTCTTGTGGGGTTAGTGGGAGGTAGCAATCAACAGGACTATTTTTGCTAAGAGTACTGTGTGTTTGTGTCTCTGAGTTTAGTAAGATTTAATCTATCAGTGGTTTAACCTCCAATTTTTGGCCCCCCAGCCTGTAATGAATAACAAGGTAACAACTTGTACATAATAAGAAAAAAGAAACAAATTATGGCAACTTGTATAGTAAGCGAACATTGTAACGGTTAATTATTCAGTAGCCCCATCTGACAAGGATAAGAGTCGTTTAACAGAATCTATTGTGTGGGGGGGAGAAGATTTTTCAACCCCCTTCTAAGACGACTAAAAGAGTCCCAGTCAGGTGGGGCAGTCTTAACATTAGAGAAATGAACAGGAGTATAACATTTGGTGGCAGAAGGCATGTGGTCATTGGGGCATTGTTGAGGTCCCCCTAAAAAAAAAAAAAAAAAAAAAAAAAAAAAGGGGAGGGAATTGAAGGTGTCTAGACCAGTCTATATTGTCTTTAAGTATGAATTTGCATATGCAACAGATGGGTGAGAGGTATTCAAAGTCTTTGTTCTCGGCATGTAGTCTCCTTTCCTCTTCTTTCCCTCTTAATTAGCTAGATAATACAGGGTGGGCCATTTATATGGATACACCTTAATAAAATGGGAATGGTTGGTGATATTAACTTCTTGTTTGTGGCACATTAGTATATGTGAGGGGGGAAACTTTTCAAGATGGGTGGTGACCATGGCGGCCATTTTGAAGTTGGCCATTTTGAATCCAACTTTTGTTTTTTCAATAGGAAGAGGGTCATGTGATACATCAAACTTATTGGGAATTTGACAAGAAAAACAATGGTGTGCTTGGTTTTAACGTAACTTTATTCTTTCATGAGTTATTAACAAGTTTCTGACCACTTATAAAATGTGTTCAATGTGCTGCCCATTGTGTTGGATTGTCAATGCAACCCTCTTCTTCCACTCTTCACACACTGATTGCAACACCGCAGGAGAAATGCTAGCACAGGCTTCCAGTATCCGTAGTTTCATCTCGTGGTCAGAAACTTGTAAATAACTCATGAAAGAATAAAGTTATGTTAAAACCAAGCACACCTTTGTTTTTCTTGTGAAATTCCCAATAAGTTTGATGTGTCACATGACCCTCTTCCTATTGAAAAAACAAAAGTTGGATTCAAAATGGCCGACTTCAATATGGCCACCATGGTCACCACCCATCTTGAAAAGTTTCCCCCCTCACATATACTAATGTGCCACAAACAGGAAGTTAATATTACCAACCATTCCCATTTTATTAAGGTGTATCCATATAAATGGCCCACCCTGTAGAATGCATATATAAAGTGAACCATATTTCGTGATGGTGTAGTAACATTCCAAGTTGAGAATGGCCGTGAACAAAAGCAGACAAAAAGAAAAGGAAGAAAGAAGAAGAAAAAAAAATCAGGGGAGGGGTATTCTGAAGTGGTGTCCCGTCCAGGTGGTAAGGATACCGGGATATATCTTAAGATACCCCTTTGTGTTATGGAAATGCAATTATTGTTTGGGGAGTGTTCTTATGACACACAATTTTGCAAGAATGTGATACATCCGTGTTCCTCCCATTAGAGGGTTAGGGAATGGGTTGTAGTTAAGTGATCAGGTTTTTCAGTAATAACGTGTCTTAGATATAAAATGATCCAACAAATAAGGTGGTCACTTACCAGTCTTTAAGGTCACTTATCTGGTATCAGCAGGATGATCTAAACAAATAGTTAAATTTGGATCTTAGACGGGGTTAGTCGTCCAACCTGTGCAAGAAGGCCCATAAAGCAGTAAGAAATGATATATCTTGTAAATATCTGTGAAAGTTTGTTAGGCCCACTTAAACGGTGCAAACTACTATTATTCAGGTATAATCTTTGGATCTTAATGATCTGGGGCCTGGAGTGTTCGGAAAGGAGGATTGATTGGAATATTTGCGGTGCTTGCCTCTTTTATGTGGGGTCCCTGTTGGAGAAACAGTGGGTGAGGCCTGTGTGTCTCCAGGTTGTGATGGTAATTTAAAATCTTTGTACCATTCTGGAAGCTCTCACAAAATTCACTCAGTTCATTTGGGTATCTTAGTAAGAACTGTTTACCTTTGTTGGTCACCTGCAGAGCAAACGGGAATTTCCATTTGTATCCCATTTCCTTGTCTTTCAGGGCATCTAAAAGGGGTCTAAGTGCCCTTCTGTTGATTATTGTGATTGGTGACAGGTCTTGGAATAGTTTGATATTGTCGCCATTTAGTTCCACATGCTCATTGAGTCTCGCTTTAGCGAGGATTTCCGCTTTTAGTGTGAAGCTAGAGAGACAGCAAATGATATCTCTGGGCAGGGCGTTGTCAGGACCCTTGGGTCTGAGGGCTCTATGAGCTCTTTCCATTTGTATTGGTGTATCGGTGTTTCTTTCAAGGACGCTGTTGAAAATTTTTCTAGAAGGGGTTTTATTTGCTCTTGTGTGATGGATTCTGAAACACCTCTTAGTCTAATATTAGATCTCCTCCCTCTGTTCTCCAGGTCCTCCGAATGTCTGTTAATGTTGAAAGGAGATTTGAATGGATCTCGGTTATTGCTTCAAGTCTATGTATTGCTTTGTCTCTCTTCCTGCCTGATCTTTCTTGGGATTTTAATTGGTCAGACATATTTCTTAGTTCTTCTTTGAGGTCTGTGATGGCTGCAGTGACAGATCTTTTGATGTCGGCTGCGATCTCGTTCATGTTAGCTAGCGTGAGAGGTGCTTTGGTATTGTGTGTGTCTCTCACCCACTCATCAGAAGCTGCTACCGAACCCTCATTACTGTCTTCTTCTATGTGTGATGTTGCCATCTTGTTTGCCTGTAATTTGTCTTTGTGGGTTTGCTTTGATTTAAATAAATCCGGTATCTGTCCGTTTTGTGTATGCTTAATTTGTTCTAGGGATCTCTTAGCTTTAGGTAGAGGTGTCCCTTTGGTAACTTTGCCCATTTCCTAATAGGATTAACCGTTTATATGGCTGTGGGGGATTGGAGGCATCAGGATATTTTAGCTGATCATTTCCATTCCCTTTGCCAGGTAGAGGGGAAAGGAAAAATAGTTTGGGCAGTGTTTTTTTATTTGCCCAGTGACACTCTAAGATGTTGAGTGTGGTTTTGTGTTCTGCGGGGCTTCAGAAGGGCAGAGGGCGCGCGTGTCTCGGCCCAAAATTTAGTCCGCGGCTTCACAAGATGGCATCTGTAGTAGGCCCCGGGTGATCATGACTTGATCCCCGATTCTTTATAGGTTTATATGCCTAGGCCGTCATGTTGGTTTTAAAAAAAATAAAAATAGTGCTACATAGTACATTTGCACCTTGCTGTGCATTTCTTGCACAAAATTAAAAAGTGCGTCTACATTGCTGGTTCAAAAAATAATATAAATTTGTGCTAAATAGTACATTTGCATCCAGAATGAGGAGAGCGTCAAATAAGGGACATGGTCGTTGTGCTGCTGGTGCTGCTGGTGTTGGTGAGGCTCCTGCTGCAAGGAGAGGATGTGGTCGATCTGTGCCAGCTACACACACAAGTGAAACACCTTCCTCAGGTGTGAGTAGCCGACAGAACCTTCAACGTTATATGGTCGGCCCGAATGCCGCTCAACGAATGGTGAGGCCAGAAAAAGTACAGGCGATAGTAGATTGGGTGGCTGACAATGCCTCCAGTTCCTTCACATTGTCTCCCACCCGGCCCCTTGCTGAAAGCTCAGAGTTGGCACCTGAACCCCATGGCCATCTGTCTTTCACCTCAGCCCCTTGTAAATCAGCCAAGCAGTCTGAGCCCCAAGTCATGCAGCAGTCTCTTATGCTTTTTGATGACTCTGTTGGTGTGCTTACCGTGGGCCATCCGCATAACCCTGACCCAGAAGTGGAAGACATTGAGTGCACCGATGACCAACCACTTCTGTTTCAGGATGAGGACATGGAAACACCACTGCAGCATGTTTATGATGATGACGAAACACAGGTGCCAACTGCTGCGGCTTTCTACAGTGTGCAGACTGACAAGGAGGGCAGTGATTAAGATTGGGTGGAAGATGATGTGGAGGATGATGAGGTCCTAGACCCCACATGGAATTAAGGTCATGCAAGTGACGTGTGCAGTTTGGAGGAAGAGGTGGTGGTTGCACAGAGGCAACAGAAAAGCAAAAGTGGAAGCAGTCTGCAAAAGCAGAGCGACCGTCCCCTAGACAGTACGCCTGCTACTACCCACCACACCCAGGGAACTAGCACACCAAAGGCAGCTCAAAGGAGTTCCCTGGTGTGGCAGTTCTTCAGACAATGTGCTGACAACAAGACACGAGTGGTTTGCAAGCTGTGCAATCAGAGCCTGAAGCGAGGCATAAATGTTCTAAACCTGAGCACAACCTGCATGGCCAGGCATCTACATGCAAAGCACAAGCTGCAGTGGAATAAGCACCTCAAAATCCAAGAAAGGTCTCGGGCTCCTCCTGCTTCCTCTTCTGCTGCTGCCTCGGCCTCTTCCTTCACCTCTGCAGTGCCAGTGTCACCTGCCACCCAGTAAACAGACGATGTGACAGCAACGTCACCATGTCTGCCACTATCCCCAAGCATTTCCACATGGTCCCATGGAAGCTTACAGCTGTCCATCTCCCAAACACTGGAGAGAAAGAGGAAGTACCCTCCTACCCACTCGCGATCCCTGGCCCTGAATGCCAGCATTTCAAAATTCCTGGCCTTTGAAATGCTGTCATTCCACCTGGTGGACACAGACAGTTTTAAAAACCTGATGGCGGTGTCTGTCGCACAGTACGTGGTTCCCAGCCGCCACTACTTTTCCAGGCGAGCCATCCCTTCCCTGCACAAACAAGTCGGGGACAAGATCAAGTGTGCATTGTGCAACGCCATCTGTGGCAGAGTCCACATAACCACTGATACGTGGACCAGTAAGCACGGGCAGGGACGCTATATCTTGCTAACTGCACACTGGGCATATGTAGTTGCGGGTGGGCCTGAGGCGAATAGTTTTTTTTCGCATATCCTTCCACCACCGAGGATTGCAGGGAATTTCTCTTTGCCGCATGTTACCTCCTCCTCCTACTCCGCTTCCTCCTCCTCTACCACCTCCTCATCTGGTCAGCGTAACACCTTCACCACCAACTTCAGCAAATCCAGGGGGAAACGACAGCAGGCTGTTTTAAAACTGATATGTTTGGGGGATAAACCCCACACTGCACAGGAGCTGTGGACGGGCATTGAATAACAGACCGATGAGTGGTTGTTGCCACTGAGCCTCAAGCCCAGCCTGGTGGTGTGCGATAATGGGCAAAATCTAGTAGCAGCTCTGGGCCTAGCCGGTTTGATGCACATCCCTTGCCTGGCGCATGTGCTGAATTTGGTGGTGCAGAAATTTCTAAAAAACTACCCGGATATGTCAGAGCTGCTGCAGAAAGTGTGGGCCGTCTGTGCGCGCTTTCTGCGTTCTCACCCTGCTGCTGCTTGCCTGTCTGTTCTGCAGCGGAACTTCGGCCTTCCCGCCAACCGCCTCATATGAGACGTGCCCACAAGGTGGAACTCCACCTTGCACATGCTGGAGTGACTGTGCGAGCAGCAGCAGGCAATAGTGGAGTTTCCGCTGCAGCATGCACGGGTCAGTTGCTCTGCGGAACAGCACCACTTCACCACCAACGAGTGGGCCTCCATGCGAGACCTGTGTACCATATTGCGGTGTTTCGAGTACTCCCCCAACATGGCCAGTGCCGATGTCGCTGTTCTCAGTGTTACTATCCCACTTCTATGTCTCCTTGAAAAAACAATTCAGGCGATGATGGAAGAGGATGTGGCACAGGAGGAAGAGGAGGAGGAAGAGGGGTCATTTCCACGGTTATCAGGCCAGTCATTCACAAGTGGCTCGGAGGGTGGGTTCCTGCACCAGCATAGGCCAGGTAAAACATTTTCAAGCCAGGGCACAGTTCTGGAGGATGACTTTATACTTTTCTCACACAGTTTTAAGATAGTCCACATCCACCTCCATTTTTGATTTTTTTATGTTATTTTTTAATTATTTTATAATTAAGTTATTTCCCTATCCCCATTTCTTTGTAGGGCACTTGTCCGACCCTTACCCCCATTTCCCTTTTGCAGACCTCTAGGACTTTCCAGGACTTTTTTACAGCACTTGTCAGAACTTTTAGTGAAATTACCAGAACCCCGGACCCGAACCCGGACTTTTTTTGAAAAGTCCGGGTTTGGGTCCGGGTCCCGGACACCCAAAAGTTTGGTACGGACCCGAACTTTACCGTCCAGGTTCACTCAACTCTAATTATGAATTATAATAAGCTATTATTTTTTCAAATGTTCTTCCTTATTTCTGACCTTTGCAGCGTGTGACTGTATATATGCATACTGTATGTATGTGTGTGTGCATACTGGGTGTGTACATACTGTGCTTATATTGTATGTAAACACACATTATACATACAGTATGCATATATTCAGTCACACACTGCAAAAGTCGGAAATAAGGAAAAACATTTGAAATAATAATAGCTTATTACAATTTATAATAAGTAAAAATTATAAATTAATAACTTATTATTTCAAATGTTCTTCCTTATTTCCGAATTTCGGAAATAAAAAAGAATATTTGAAATAATAATAAATAACAATTAAATAAATATAGGTATTGAAAAATTTTCTTGAAAGTATGACTGTTAGTGCTAAATTTCATATCTAAGTTCATTAACAGCCAAACTTTCAAGGAAATTCCAATACCTATCATTTAATAGTTATTAGTTAGTTATTATTTCAAATATTCTTAGTTTTTTCCAATTTTCGGATTTCCGAATTTCAGAATTTCCGAATTTCGGATTTTCGTCTGTTCCAATTGCCGAATTGGCGAATTACCGCAATTGCCGAATTACCGCAAATTTCCGAATTACCGCAATTGCCGAATTTCCGAATTACCGCAATTGCTGAATTACCGCGAATTTCCGAATTAACGAAATTGCCGAATTACCTCAAATTTCCGAATTTCATAATTACCACGAATTAATGAATTTCCGAATTACCGCGATTCGGAAAACGAAAATTCGGAAAAATTCGGAAATTGAAAATTCGGAATTCGTCCGAATAGCCGAATTTTGCAAAATTCGGAACGAAACGAATTGCACAAGCCTAGTTATTTCCCTATCCACATTTGTTTGCAGGGCACTTGTCCTACTTTTACCCCCATTTTGCTTCCTTTTGCAGCCCTCTAGCTCTTTCCAGGACTTTTTAGACTCCAAAAGTTCGGGTCACCATTGACTTCGATGGGGTTTGGGGTCAAGTTCGGGTCAAGTTCAGGGCCGAACTCAAACTTTTTCGCGAAGTTCGGCCGAACCCGACAAACCTGAACATCCAGGTGTCCGCTCAACTCTAGTAGTGAGGCCAACGTATAAGGGACGGGGAATTGTTATTTTGAAAAAAGAGGATTATGGAACAGAAATGGGGAAAATTGATGGTGACGCTACCACATACCAAAAATTAAAAGGTAACCCCACTAAGGAACATAGCGAAAAAATTAAAAGAATTCTTAAACAATAGGATAAGGAGTAAAATTTTAAATAATAAAGAAGGGAAATATTTATTGCCTGAAGCACCAAAGGTTCTGGTCATCTATCAAGTAGGGATGGGCTGAACAGACCCCTGTTCGGTTCGCACCAGAACTTTCGAACATCGCAAAAGTTCAGACCTGAATAACAAACCCCATTAAAGTCAATGGGGACCCGAACATCAAAAGTCAAAAGTGCCCATTTTGAAGGCTTATATGCAAGTAATTGGGCATACAATGGTTATAGGGGTCCGGGTCCTGCCCTGGGGACATGGATCAATCAAAAAAAAGTGTGTAAAAAACTTAATTTTTAAATGAGTAGAGTTGAGCGAACCTCTGGAAATTCGGGTTCTGCTGGTCCGGCCGAACTTCGGGACAAAGTCCGGGTCCGGGTCCGGACGGAACCCGAACAATCACATGGACACCGAACCCCATTGAAATCAATGGGGACCCGAACTTTTAGGCACAAAAATGGCTGTAACAAAGTCCTGGAAAGCCTTAGAGGGCTGCAAAAGGAAGGAAATGGGGGTAAGGGTGGGACAAGTGACCTACAAAGAAATGGGGACAGGGAAATAACTTTAAATATTTTTAAAAAAATAAAAACATAAAAAATGCAAAAATGGAGGTGAATGTGGATCATCTTCAAACTGTGTCTGAAAAGTATTAATTAACGGTAGAAGCCATATAACTGTTCTAAAATCATCTTCAAACTAGGGCAAGTGCCCTACAAAAAAATGGGGATAGGGAAAATAAATTAAAATCAAATAAAAAAATGGGAAGGGGGGTGGATGTGGAGTAGGAGCCTAGAGGTTGACTAGGCCGTGACCGTGGCAGTGTAGGTGGAAGTGGCGGTGGTAGAGGAGTAGGAGGAGGTAGCCAACATGGTTTTTTTTGTATTGAGGCCTATTCAAAAAAAGAAGTATATGAATGGCTGTGTGAGTCCCGTCTAAATGT
>BLSH010043293.1:237146-249473 GCA_018402905.1 Glandirana rugosa
ACTTCCGTGGTGGCTGTGGGTTTCGGGTTAAAAAGGTGTGAAGATAGGTTTCAGTTTCACTGTAGTTTAAAATAGATTTTTTAGAAATTAGAACAAGGGTCACCGGAGTAGTATGTGTGACCGAGTGGTCGACAACGACTCGTTTTATTTCCCTTTTACATAAAAACAAAAACCGAAATATTTACGTTAATAACGACGTCGTCTAAGATCTGTACCATGTCTAGACGGTGAAATGTCCATCTGATTCCCGGGGGGGTCCGTGATATAACGTAAAATAAGAAAGTGAAATTTTTATTTTTTTTAGTGACGAGTAAATATCACAACTCGCTTGGAAACGCTTGTTGATTGGCTGCCCTGCAGCTTCTCAACACGTGGAGTAAAATAGCAGAACCCCGGACCGAACCCGAACGATTTTTGAAATGTCCGGGTCCGGGTCCATGCCCGGACACCCGGAAGTTCGGTACGGACCCGAACGTTACAGTCCGGGTTCGCTCAACACTATAAATGAGCAGTGATTTTTTTTATTTTTAAAGTGAAAGAATAAAATGCAATATAGTGCCTGGGGGGGCCCTTAGTCTACCTGTAAAGTGGCAGATCTGTACCATGTCTAGAATCTGCTGCAGCAATAATTGCATTTATAAAGCCAAAAACAAAAATACATTTTCCCTTTATTTTGCTCAGCAACAGCTGGTGAGCCAGTGTGTATGATGAGGCCACTGGGAACAAGATTAAAGATTTTTTAGATAAAATTTGATGTCACTTTGACTTTGGATAGAAGTGTGGAAAAATTGGGCTTTGGGTGTCGGTGGTGCCTTCACACCATACCCTATAGAGGTGCTCTTCATGAAGGCAAGAATTGGCCTTTCTGTAAAAAAAAAAATTGAAATTATATGCACCTGTCAAACAGGTGCAGAAAAATTACTCTTTGGGTGTTGGTGGCACCTTCCCACCATAACCCTATAGAGGTGCTCTTGATACTTTTTGCTCAAATACAAATCCAAATAAAGTATAAAAAAACAAATGTATTCATTGGTTTTGGTCGATTTATATTCTTCCTCATATTTTTGGTAAAAAAAAAAAATTGCAAATCGGCGCTCATTGATTGGTTTGCGCAAAAGTTGCAGCATTTATAAACCATGAGAATTCATTTCTGGCTTTTTTTACAATTTTTTGTTTTTACTGGTAATGGCGGCGATCTGTGATTTTTATCGGGACTGTGATATTGGGGCGGACATGTCAGACATTTTTGACACTTTTTTGGGACCATTGACTTTTATAGAGAGATCGGAAATTTAAATGTCCACTGATTACTTATAAATGTCATTGGCAGTGAAGGGGTTAACCTGGGGGGGCGCTCTAGAGGTTAACTGTGTTCCCTGGGTGTCTTCTAACTGTGAGGGGGCTAGCTAATCCCAGTGACAAGATCTCTGTCATGCTGTCTGACAGAGCGGGGAACCACTGTGTTTACATCGGCGGTTCCCCGTTTTTCAGTTGTGGCCAGCAATTGTGGCATGCCGACGGAGATCGGGTCCGCCCGAGCCGCGGGCACACTCGTAAATGTACACGAGCCAGTTGGGAATTGAAACTAAGGAACTTTATGTTGGATGGTTTGAGAACAGCAATGGGAAATAATTTATTTTGGCATAAAGGCCAGTATTATAAACAAATAAAGAGGGTAGGTATGGGGAATAAATATGCACCAGGTGTGGCCAACATATTTCTTAAAAAATAGGAGGAAGAGGAGATATTTGGAAAACACTAGCCCCAAGTATCACTATACAAAAGATTTATAGATTACATTATTTTGATATGGAATGATAAATGGGAAAAATTAGACAAATGTGTAAAATATATTAATGGAAATAAATATGGAATAAAATGTACTGTTAATGGACACATGGATGATTTATGATTGTTAATCTGTCCCATTACTTTTGGTCCCTTAAAAAGTGGGAGGCACATATATAAACTGTTGTAATTCCTACACCGCTCACCTAATTTGGATGTAAATACCCTCAAATTAAATCTGAAAGGCTGCAGTTAAAGCACATCTTGTTTGTTTCATTTCAAATCCATTGTGGTGGTGTATAGAGCCAAAAAGATTAGAATTGTGTCGATGTCCCAATATTTATGGACCTGACTGTAGTTTTAACGTTTATATTTAGTAGGGATTTAACAGAAGTTTTTGTAAATATTGCCATGTATGTATCCACTAATAATGAGTTGTATTGTATTTTTAGCAAAAAATACTGTTTTGATAAACATTTGCACAAATATCACAGGGCTTAAAACATTAAGTAGCATCTTTCTTTTGTTCTACTGGTCCTATGCTTTCAGAAAACTCTGAAAGCTGTAAGGGAAAAAGAAAAATTGCAAAAACGACCTGGCCACCTGAGTTTAAAAGTGAAGCACAGGGCCTGGCAGCGAAAAAGGTTAAAGGTAAGTAACAGAATCTTGAAATTAATACAATATTTGATCAGAAGCCAGTGGAGGAGCTGAAGGACAGGAGTGATGTGATTAAAGGAGGGGGTTCTGGTGATGATGTGGGCAGCAGAGTTCTGAACTAGTTGTAGTTTATGGAGGAACTTGAGAGGGAGACTGAAAAAAGTTGCAATAATCTATGCAGGAAGTAACCAGATTATGAACAAGAATGACAATGCTGTTGAGAGTGAGGAATTAACAGAGGCAATTGATCCTGCGTAGATGGAAATATGCGGACCGAGTAACATTACTAATGTGGGCTTGGAAGGATAGTGTACTGTCAAGGATGACACCCAGACTCTTTACCTGAGGTGAGGGGAAGACTGTGGAGGTATCAATATTAACTGAAAAACTATTAAGCGTTGTCAGGGGGAAATGTATGCCAATGAGGATAACCTTGATTTTATTACTGATTATTCTTGATGAAGTTGGAGAGAGCCAGGATTTAATTACCTGTAAACAGGCAATAAGGGATATGGGTGGAAGGGTGGTGGTAGGTTTAGTGGACCGGTAGAGCTGGGTGTCACTCACATACAGTATCTCACAAAAGTGAGTACACCCCTCACATTTTTGTAAATATTTTATTATATCTTTTCATGTGACAACACTGAAGATATGACACATTGCTACAATGTAAAGCAGTGAGTGCACAGCTTGTATAACAGTGTAAATTTGCTGTCCCCTCAAAATAACTCAACACAGCCATTAATGTCTAAACTGCTGGCAACAAAAAAAGCGAGTACACCCCTAAGTGAAAGTGTCCAAATTTGGTCCAAAGTGTCAATATTTTGTGTGGCCTCCATTATTTTCCAGCACTGCCTTAACCCTCTTGGGCATGGAGTTTACCAGAGCCTCACAGGTTGCCACTGGAGTCCTCTTCCACTCCTCCATGATGACATCATGGAGCTGGTGGATGTTAGATGGTGTACTTTTGTTGCCATCGGTTTAGACATTAATGGCTGTGTGTTGAGTTATCTTGAGGGGACAGCATATTTACATGGTTATACAAGATGTACACTCACTACTTTAAATTGTAGCAAAGTGTAATTTTTTCAGTGTTTTCACATGCAAATAAAATATTTACAAAAATGTGAGGGCTGTACTCAATTTTGTGAGATACTGTAGCAATGGAAGTGGATGTTAAATTTATGAAGTATGAGACCAAGAGGTAGAAGATAGATTAGGAACAGAAGGGGACCCCAGGGTTGTATCATGCCAGTAGAGATTAGAGATGGTTGAGATTTGAAGGATTTGAGTTGGATTTGAGTTGGATGTGTTGAGTATGGAGTGACTAGATTTAAACCAGTTCAGGGGTGTGTCAGTGAATCCAATGGAGGCCAATCTGTCAAGGAGGATGTTATGTGGAATGGTATCAAAGGCACAACTCAGATCAAAGAGGACAAAGGTAGTTATGACACCAGAATCAGCTGCCATGAGGAGATCATTTGTGATTTTTACCAAGGCAGTTTCAGTGTTATGTAGGGGATGGAAACCAGACTGAAAATGATAACATAGGTCAAAGTCAAAGAGGTAAGTATAGACCTGAGAAGCAAGGTTTTTTGATAGAAAAGGAAGGTTGGAGATGGGCCGAAGGTTACTGAAGTCACTGTGGTCTGTATCAGGTTTCTTAAGCATTACACCTGTTTTGAAATATGAGGGTACAATACCAGAGGTGAGAGAAGAATGTATGATATCAGTTATTAAGGAGGATGGAGAGGATAGACAGGTTTTAACCAGTATAGTAGGGAGAGGATCTAACTGACAGGTAGAGGGCTTAGCTTTCTGAATAAGGTTTGTTATTTCAGCTACAGAAGGAAGTTTGAGGTTTGAGAAAGAATAAGAGAGTTGAGTAGAGAGAACTCAAGAAAACAGTGGGAGGGGTTCAGAGTCATTTGTTTGGGGATCTTTTCAACTTTGGTGTTGAGAAATGTCATTAGAGAGTAACATAAAGAAGTTGTACAGAGATAAGGCAGAAGAGAGTCTGGTGGCTTTAATATGCTATTAACTACAGAAAACAAGCCACCTTCACCTGAACTAATTAATTGTGTAAAATATGTGGATTTTTCTGCAGAGTGTCCTTATAATGAAGAATATGGTTATCATACAGTTCTCTGTGAATAATGAGTCCAGTTTTCTTGTATAGGTATTCCAGTTGACGGCCTTTTGCATTTAGTTGAGATAGTTCTGGTGTGTACCATGGTGCTGATTGGGTGATGACACCTGGACTCTTTACCTGAGGGGAGGGAAAGACTGAAGTTATCAATATCATCTGAAAAACTGTTAAGCTTTGTTGGGGTGGATCACATGCCAATGAGGAGAACCTTGGTTTTATCACTGTTTAATGTGAGAAAGTTGGAGAGAGCCAGGATTTGTATTTCCTGTAAACAGGCGATAAGGGATTAAGGTCAGAGGGTGGTGGTAGGTTTAGTGGACAGGTAGAGCTGGGTGTCAACCACATAGCAATGGAAGTGGATGTTAAATTTATGAAATATGAGACCAAGAGGAAGAAGATAGATTAGGGACAGAAGGGCCCCAGGATAGAACCCTGGGGCACTCCAGTAGAGATGGTTGAGATTTGAAGGATTTGAATTGGATACATTGAGTACGGCCAGAGTGATTAGATGTAAACCAGTTCAGGGGTGTGTCAGTGAATTCAATGGAGGCTAATCTATCAAGGAGGATTTTACGAGAAATGGTATCAAAAGGTGCAACTCAGATCGAAGAGGACAAAGATAGTTATGATACCAGAATCAGCTGCCATGAGGAGATCATTTGTGATTTTTACCAAGTTAGTCTTAGGGCTATGTAGTTGATGGAATCCAGACTGAAAATAATCAAATAGGTAAAGGTCAGAGAGGTAAATATGCACTCTGGTTTCATGAACGGTAGTCTTCTTATCACAGTATCAGGTGGAGGGACAGTTGCGATCATGCAGACAGAATTCCGGGACCACAATAGAAAGTGAAAACAGGCTAAATCAGGGAACAACAAAACAAGTAACTCACATTTAGTAGAGTGCAAAGTCAGGAGCCAGGCAGAAAACCAAGGCAGGGACCCAAGGGGTTTTTCCAGAAGGTGGCGTCAGGGATAGGCAGGGTCAGCAACCACGGTCAGCATATCCAAAGAAGTAGTCCAAAAAGCATAGTCGGGAACAAACAGAAGTCAGCAACCAGAAAACAATATGATACACCATCAAACAGGAAGTGAACCTTATACTAAGGCAGAGACAGGAAGGGGAAGTGATGATTTTATAGTTACTAGATCAGGTAAGTGCCAACAGCTGGCAACTGGGTGGAGTCAGTGGCTCAGGCAGTAGGGAACCGACCCAATACACCAGGTCCCAGGATTGATTCCTGGTCAAGGTGTGACAGTACCCCCTAAAATAAATATTCAATGTGTGTGTTACTTGTAGTGCACCACATGAAAATCCCAGCTAACCAATTATAATAGGAGTCGTTGTGAACTATATTGCATGATGGTGATAAAAAATAAAGCAGTAATATCACTTTGAAATATACTAAAATCAAATGAATGGTTCAATTAAGTGGTGTGTGTGTTACTTGTAGTCCACAACCTAAAAGTCTGTGCTAACAAGCTTAATTGGGTAATAAAAGTATCCTTGTAAGCTGTCTTAAATGCTGTTGATGAAAAGATGTTGCAAAGTATTACTTCAAGAAATCGTCTATATTGCTGGCAACAAGGTTCCTTCTTGTAAAATTGGCTGCTTACCAAAAGTGATGGATCCCTATTACAGAGATCATACTCGCCATATATATGTAGATTCTCCTGGCTCTGTGACACTCTTCCGATCACTCCCACACAGATTCAGCCTGCTTGTGCTGCACTGATCATCAGTATGGATATCTCAGGTGTGCTTGGAAACTTTGCATCTACTAAAGGTATAAATCAAACTCCAAATGTTTGGAAATAACATTTAGATAAGGGGAAAAAAGCCTCATAGTGTAAAACCGCAAACTAATTTTATTAAAATGCTGTTAAAGGTTACACTTACATCCAGGCTAAAAAAATTAAGCATGAGAGTTTAAATGTCTGGCGGCGATATCACTCATCCTACCAGTGGGGTGGCATTACCAAGATACTCCGATCCAATGCACTTGCACACAACTGTCATCTACTGGGAATAGAGGATACTGAATGACGCCAGCCAACTGACTTTTTCCAGTCCACCGGACACTGTAATTTTCTACCCTTACTTCAAGAATCCAGAATTTTACTAATTTTGTATTCTTGATGGTCATAAACCGAGACAGGAGAAGGACGTGTATAGGGTAGAGAAAAACTATTCTTGTAAAAGGGCTTTAGCAAGGATACATGAAATGTATTGGGAATCCGAAGATGTGGGGGCAAACAAAGATTGTAGGTTGCTGGGTTGACTTGACGAAGAATGCAAAAGGGTCCTATATATCTAGGACCTAATTTGGGGAAGGGTTGTCATAGTTTGATGTTCTTAGTAGATAACCATACTAGCTGATTGAGATGATAATGGGGTGCATGTCTTCTGTGATGGTTTGCAAACCCTTTATATCTGTGAACAGACTGGAGCAGAACTTTTCTAATGTCCCTCCCTGTTTAGTTAACCAAGTCACCATGTTGGATGCCGCAGGTACCTCGACCAGAGAAGACTGGAAGGGGAAAACCCTGGGTTGATAACCAAAGGCAGCATGGAAAGGAGAACATTTTAAAGAGGAGTGCCATTGTGAGTTGTGTGTAAATTCAGCAGAGGTAGCATCTCACTCCAGTTGTCATGTTCAGACTTAACATAAGCCCTTAGATAGGTCTCTAAATCTTGATTAACTCTTTCTGTCTGGCCATTAGATTAGGGGTGATATCTGGAAGACAGGGAATTCTCAATACCCAGATGTTTGCAAATGGCTAACAATATCAACAGGAATACCGTGTAAACAGATAACATTTTCAATAAAGGATAGCGCCAAGCTTGGGACTGAAGGTAGGGCAGGCTTAGGAATGAAGTGTGCTAATTTTGAAAATCTGTCTATTACAACCCAGATGACAGTATTCCCTCTGTAGGCAGGCAAGTCCACAATAAAATCCATACTAATATGAGTCCAGGGAGCACGAGGAACAGGTAACGGATGAATTAGACCTTGAGGAACAGATCGAGGCATTTTGATGGCCTCACAAATAGTACAAACTCTAACAAAGGCTATCACATCCTTCTTTATGGTAGGCCACCAAACCAGGGATTTCAGGTGTAAGAAGGTCTGTGTGATACCAGGATGCCCAGATATCTTCTGTCCATGGGCCCATTATAAAACTTCTTTACATAATTCTTGAGGAACATGCAAAGTATTAGACGGAACCAAAAGATTAGAAGGCACCTGGGATTGAGCAATCAACAAACTCCTTTGTAAGGTAGTATCCAGTTGAGCAACAATTCATTCAGGAGGAACAATATGATCCGGAGGAGCTTGTTAACTCTTGCAAGGGAATTCCCGAGACAGGGCATTGGCCTTGGTGTTCTTAGTACCCAGAATGTATGTTACCACAAAGTTAAACAGAGTGAAGAATAATGCCCAGCGGACTTGTCTGGAATTCAGTCTTTGGGCTTTCTCCAAATAGGTCAAATTCTTATGGTCAGTCTGAACCACAACAGGAAGTTCTGTACCTTCAAATACATGTCTCCATTCAGTGAATGCTAGGTTTTATAGGCAAAGGTTCTCTATTCCCTATGTCATAGTTTTGTTCTGCAATAGAGAATTTCTTGGAGAAGAAGGATGTAGTTTGTTGCAAATAGGGTCTCGTTGGGATAACACTGCTCTGGCTCCAACTTTGAAAGCATCAACTTCCAAGAAATATTTAGCAAAAGGCAGACTTTAGGTGATCAAAAGCTTCCAAAGCTTTCGGATACCACTGAGAGCAGTTGCTCCCTTTCTTAGTGAGGGCAGTGATGGGAGCCAGAATCTTGGAAAAATTCTTGATAAACTTTCAATAGTAGTTACAAAATCCAATGAATCACTTTATTTATTTATTTATTTATAAATGGAAGGTCTTGGCCATTGTAAGATGGCATCGAGTTTCTTGGAATCCATCTGGAATCCTTCAGATGAAATTATATATCCTAAGAAAGATATTTCTGATTGTTCAAAGGAGCACTTGGAAAGTTTGGCGTACAACCTGTTATCTCTTAAAAGTTGGAGAACAGCGCGTACGTGGCAATGATGATCCTTTAAATCTTTATAGTGAATAAGTATATCATCGAAGAGGACAACAAAAGAGTCGAGTAGATCCTTGAAAATATTCACAAACTCCTGAAATATGGGGGGGGGGGCATTGCAGAGACCAAATGGCATCATGACACACTCATAATGCCCCCTTCTAGTATTAAAAGTTGTCTTCCATTCATCTCCTGCTTTGATTCCAATAAGATTGTATGCAGAACAAAGGTCCAGTTTGGTAAAGATCTTTGATTCTTGGACACGGTCAAACAATTCAGTAATTAAAGGGAGTGGATACCGATTTTTTACAGTCATTCGGTTGAGAGCTCTGAAGTCAATGCAGGGTCTGAGTCCTCCATCTTTTTTCTACACAAAAAAAGAACCCTGCCCCCACAGGCGAGGTGGAAGGCTGACTGAAAACCCTTCTTTAGGCTGTTTTCGATGTATTCCTCCATTGCCTTAGTCTCCGCAAGGTTAAGAGGATAGGTTCAATAGCAATAGTCATAAGGGGGGTGTGGAGGGAGCCCCTCCGCTTCCTTTTCAGAAAATACATCAACAAAATCAGCATAAGCATCAGATAATTCAGGGTCGGTAGACACCTCATGAATGGACATGTTATGACCTACTACCCTTTGGAGAAGGTGGACAAGACAGGAGGTGCTCCAAGCCAAAATTTGACCAGAGGACCAGTCAATAGATGGGTTATGTTTACATAACCAAGGGAACCCAAGAATTACTGGGTGTTTCGGGGGACAGGGTGATGTCAAACGATAAAACTTTTTGATGCAGAGCACCCAATCAGACAGAAAGAGGCTTGAACTCATGAGTAATAAGTCCATCACCAAGGGGGTCTCCACCAAAAGTAGTTACACAGAGCAGTAAGGTTTTAGAAACAGTAGGAATCTGAAGTCTTTTAACCAGTGCTGCATCTAGAAACACACCATCAGCACCAGAATCTATAAAGGCTACTGTGGAGCAGCACTGTTCATTCCAGGACAACAGAATAGCAACTAATAGTCTCTCCTGAGCAGGATTCAAAACAGCATGGCCTAATGGGACTCCT
The DNA here is from genome assembly GCA_018402905.1 of Glandirana rugosa. NCBI lineage: Eukaryota > Metazoa > Chordata > Amphibia > Anura > Ranidae > Glandirana > Glandirana rugosa. Next base: position 246,888 of record BLSH010043293.1, read on the forward strand.
CGATTACCCATTAAGCCCAAAAGTTTTCCGGCCTAACTGGACAAGAACAAAGGACATGACTGGGCTTAAAGACAGAGGCCTAGGGTCATGCATTTAGTACGTTCACTATCAGACAAACACACAGCCCCTACGTCCATGGGTTCTTCTTCAGACCTGATAGGAGAAGGGACAGTAGGGGCTGGAGATTGCTGAGGAGGAGATGTAGAACCAAGTCTGTGAGGATTATATTGTCTTTGGCGCCCTCTCTCTAACTAAGAAGTTGATAAAATCATCTAGGCCCAGTTGGATCTCACTGTAAGTTAATGAATTTTTATGCTTTCCGCTAGCCCGCTGCGGAAAGCAGCCTTAAAGTATTACTAAACATTACTTATGGCAAAAGGTTTCCTAGCCACAGCCCCTAGGTTACTAGGTGCAGCAGGATTGGACCCATGAGCTGTAGACACAGAGGATAACATACCCATGATAGCATCAACTTTCTCCTCCAAAGACTGCACACAGTTGGCCTGCTCTCCCAGCAGTTGTCCCTGAAGAGAGACTGCCTGCACCAACTCTCTGAGGTCCATCTGGCCTTGGTATACTGTTAGGCACCCCAACCACCACTCCGGTTTTCTGGCCGGTAGTCTTCTTATCCCAGTATCAGGTGGAGGGACAGTTGTGATCCTGTAGCCAGAACTCCATGACCACCATAGAAAGTGCAAACGGGCTAAATCAGGGAACAACAAAACAAGTAACTCACAGTTAGTAGAGGGCAAAGTCAGGAGCCAGGCAGAAAGAAGAACAATCCAACAATGGTTTGAGTCAGCAAACCAAGGCAGGGATCCAAGGGGTATTGCAGTCGGCAACCACGGTCAGCATATCCAAAGGAGTAGTCCAAAAAGCATAGTCGGGAACAAGCAGAAGTCAGCAACCAGAAAACAATATGATACACCATCAAACAGGAAGTGAACCTTATACTAAGGCAGAGACAGAAAGGGGGCTCTACACAGATAGGAGTTCCCCAGTGGCTCAGGCAGTAGGGAACTGACCCAAGAACACCAGGTCCCAGGATTGATTCCTGATCAAGGTTCAAGGCTGCCAACATCCAGAAGGAATTGGTATAGGTTGATGTGAGTATACATTCTAGATAGATAAAAATAAGAAATGTTTACAAATCATATAGTAAACTTCCACCAGACTGCCTCCTCTGCACCAGTGTTTAGCTCTAGTCCCTGCACTAGCTAGGAAAATGGATACTATTAGCTACAGTCATGATAATTATGGATGTAGAGACTGCATGATTTGTATAAGTTTCTTACTTTGCATTTCTATCTATCCAGCATGTATACTCAAGCTCCCAAGGAGGCGCATTGTTGCGAAACACGTTGAGCTTCAACAAGCTACATCAACCTATACCAATTCCTTCTGGATGTTGGCAGACTTAAATCATCAGGCTTATACATTTATATCTCTATAGGATTGATCTGAGGTCTTTGACTATGATAGTAGCTTATTTTGAGTATTGTATTTTATTCATAAGATTTTAGATGCTTTTCTACATTGCATAATATATGAAATAAAATGTGTTACTGTCTGTTTTGGTGCTTAGAAAGTTCATGTTTTTTCCCACTCTATATTGTTCAGTTCAAATAGGATGAGGCACCTTTCTACCAGTTTATACATCCACAGTACCTCCCTGTGATGATGTATTAACCACTTGCCGACCGCCGATCGGCATTTGACGGCGGCAAAGTGGCTCTGTAAGGCAAAACGCCGTCATATGACGGCGGCTGCCAGATCGCTCACTGTGTCCGGGGAGGGCCAGGGAGCGGGTGCGGCGGAGTCGATCTCCGCCGGCTACCCGCGATGCCCCCCCGGAGTGAAAGAACGGAGGTCCGTGTAAGTAAACACGGACCTCCGTTCTGTGAGAGGGGGAAGGGCTGTGATCACAGCCTTCCTCTACACGGAAGGTGTGATCGCTTCCCTTCCCCAGCTAGGGCAGTCCCCCCACAGTTAGAACACGCCCAGGGAACATAGTTAACCCTTAGAGCACCCCCTGCAGGTTAACCCCTTCACTGCCAATGGCATTTACACAGTAATCAGTGCATTTTTATAGCAGTGATCGCTGTATAAATGCCAATGGTCCCAAAAAAGTGTCAAAATTTTCCGACATGTCCGCTGAAATATCGCAGTACCGCTAAAAATCGCAGATCGCCGCCATTACTAGTAAAAAATAAAAAAAATAAAAACCCCAAAAATGAATTCTCATCATCCGTAAACGCGACCACTTTTGCGCAACCCAATCAATAAACGCCTATTGCGATTTTTTTATCACAAATATGAGGAAGAATATAAATCGGTCAAAACCGATGAAAAAAAATGTTTTTTTATATATATTTTTTGGATTTGTATTTTAGCAAAAAGTAAGAAATTTGGGTTTTTTTGCAAAATTGTCGCTTTTCTTTTGTTTATAGCGGTGATCAGAAATGACGCAGCGGTGATCAAATACCACCAAAAGAAAGCTCTATTTGTGGGAAAAAAAGGACGCAAATTTTGTTTGGGTACAACGTCGCACGACCGCGCAATTTTCAGTTAAAGCGACGCAGTGCC
>BLSH010043293.1:249483-265577 GCA_018402905.1 Glandirana rugosa
AACTCGTTTGTGGACCTACAAGCCCAAGCCGCCTTGAAGCGCCTTTGCAAGCCCAAGCCATGGTTTGCAATGGGCTTGAACTGGGGCCTGGTGCTTGGGGTAACTTCAGTTACCCCTGGGCTTGAAAAGTCGTGTTTTTACCGACATTTTTTCAGGACCTTTCAAGATCTCCCGACGTTTTTCTTCTTTTTACCCTCTACAACAATCTAGACGTTAGACAGGGAGTTTCGTCATCATTAGAGATGAATCAGGTCATAGCCTAGCAAGACATTAGTCTAGTAAGACATTACGTCCTACTCTACAATAATCATTGCAGTGATAATAACTAGGTAGAGATTACTACTACTGCTTTGAGGGACAGATTGCAGATCTAATAACATCTCATCCTGCATTACAGAATGATCTGATTACAGAACGATCCGATACTGGACTAAGTAGAGATTACTACTGCTTTGAGGGACAGATTGCAGATCTAACAACATCTCCCATTTTTCTTCTTTTTGCAGCCCTCTAGAACTTTCCAGGACTTTTTTACAGCCATTTTTGTGCTGAAAAGTTCGGGTCCCCATTGACTTCAATGGGGTTCGTGGTCCGGGGTCAAGTTCGGGTAACGTTTGGTACCGAACCCGAACGTTTCCGCGAAGTTCCGCCGAACCCGAACATCCAGGTGTTTGCTCAACTCTAGCTGTCTTATATAAAACTATTCATTTAGTTTTTTACATTTTAAAATAGGGTGCCTTGAGATTGTGCATAATTTTAAAGGGTGCCTTGACTGAAAAATGGTTGAGAAACACTGATCTAATCCCTGAATTTTTCTTAAACCTCTTTGTTATTGAGATCTTTGTGTTTGAGTTCCTGGGTCTGCACACCTCCTGTGGCCATATTGATGGGATTCCATTCTCCTTGTTAAATGTGTCATGTACTTTATATCATACAGAAATCAACAGGAGGAGCTGGAAGACACAAAGGTGAACGGAGAACACCCACAGCTCCCAGCAGTCAGAAGTTACAACAAGTAGATCTCAGTGTTGGGAGTAAGCAAGATATTAGAAGCCTAAGGTTGACTCAGATCACCAGGCAGCACTTAGAACTAAAATGTCACTCTTGGATGGAATGATCCCTAAAACTTGACTCTAGCTAAATAAATATTTTGTTTTAGAGAAAGTTTAAAGGCTCTGTGAGGTGTTAGTTGCCATCGGGATAGGAAATGATGGGGAACATTCTAATGGAAACAGAGAAGAACAAAAACACATTCTGGTAGAGTGGGAAAGGGCTAGGACTACCCTGTGGTTTCAAGTCTCAATTTCAAGTGACAATTGCACCCCTCATTTCTTGCATAGGCATCAAAGGGACAGGAAAAAGGGGAAAATATCCCCAGTGGGGTCATGGACATAAATTAAAACTTCAAAGAGATGTTTAAGTCTTTAAAAATGGCTACCATTTGACTTTAACCGCTTGCCGACCGCTGATCGGCAATTGACGGCGACAGTGTGGCGCTCCTGCGCAAATCGCCGTCATATGATGGCGGCTGCGAGATCGCGCCCAGTGAGCGCGTGCGCGCCACCGGAGGTGCGCCCACGCGCTCACTGTGTTCGGGGAGGGCCAGAGAGCGGATGCGGCGGTTTCGTGATGCCCCCCCTGGAGTGAAAGAACGGAGGTCCGTGTAAGTAAACACGGACCTCCGTTCTGTGAGGGGGGAAGGGCTGTGATCACAGCCTTCCTCTACATGGAAGCTGTGATCGCTTCCCTTCCCCAGCTAGGGCAGGCCCCCCACAGTTATAACACGCCCAGGGAACACAGTTAACCCTTAGAGCGCCCCCTGCAGGTTAACCCCTTCACTGCCAATGGCATTTACACAGTAATCAGTGCATTTTTATAGCACTGATCGCTGTATAAATGCCAATGGTCCCAAAAAAGTGTCAAAATGTTCCGACATGTCCGCTGCAATATCGCAGTACCGCTAAAAATCGCAGATCACTGCCATTACTAGTAAAAAAAAAATACCCCAGAAATGAATTCTCATCATCCGTAAACGCGACCACTTTTGCGCAAACCAATCAATAAACGCCGAATGCGATTTTTTTTATCACAAATATGAGGAAGAATATAAATCGGCCAAAACCAATGAAAAAAAATGTTTTTTTATATATATTTTTTGGATTTGTATTTTAGCAAAAAGTAAGAAATTTGGGTTTTTTTGCAAAATTGTCGCTTTTCTTTTGTTTATAGCGGCGATCAGAAATGACGCAGCGGTGATCAAATACCACCAAAAGAAAGCTCTATTTGTGGGAAAAAAAGGACGCAAATTTTGTTTGGGTACAACGTCGCACGACCGCGCAATTTTCAGTTAAAGCGACGCAGTGCCGAATCGCAAAAAGGGCTCCGGTCCTAAAGCTGGAAATCCTTCCGGTCCTTAAGTGGTTAATAATAAATATAGCCAGAAAACTCACCACACTGGGGTGGATGAACGTCTATGCCTAGAGTGGTCATTTTAAAATAGGAAACCAGAGGGACTGCCCCAATTTTACCCAAAAGAAGCAATACAAAGAGATCAGGATACTTTTTTTTAAACATAAGTACATGGTACAGCAGATACATATCAGAAACATGTTGCAGTAACAGACACATTAAGTTTGTAAGGGTCAGGTTTATGTAAAAGGTCTTAAAAGTGTTTTGATGGGTTTCTCTGGTATATGTAATAGGATACATTGCTTCCTGGGCCTACAGAAATGGATTTAAGACCTAACAAATATAGATGGTGCTCGAAGTTTGACAGATTATTAGATCAGTCAATGACAAGTTCAAATTTAAATAAAGTGGGGATGATTTACAAAACAAGTACAGCGTGTTTATGTTGAAAAGTGAGTTAGGTAAAGCCATGTTCAATCTAAATACCCATTATGTGGAAGAAAAAAAATCAAGATTCTTGCTCACACGTTATTGGATAACTGACATCAGCACAGTTTTAGATCTTTCACTAAGCTAAATGAAAAATTCACTTTGCTAAGTTAACAGCCTAAATACTCCTTTAGTAAATCAACTCCAGTGTGGTGCTGACTTTTGTAAAAGCTCTGAAATATGAATTCTGTTCTGTACATAATACTGTGCTCCCTTATATCTTACGTCTGGGACTAATAAGAACAAATTACTGTTAAATTGTTCATCAGAATTTTAGATGTATTCGACCCCTAAACCACAGGAAGTTTAAGTCTCCCATTGTTTCATTAGAAAATAATAATATATTACACTAATTAGACATATTTTTCTGCTACAGTGGAGCATTATTGAAATACAATGTTATATATATATCTATATATATATAGATATATATATATGTGTGTACCGGGTTGGACTCCCTTTTACCTTCAGAACTGCCTTAATTTTTTGTGGCATAGATTCAACAAGGTGTTGGAAACATTTCTCAGAGATTTTGGTCCATATTGTCATGTTCAAGAAACGGAGAGATGGTTTGAGCTTTGTGACATGGTGCATAAAGGGATGGACATTGTCAGCAACAATACTCAAGTAGACCATGGCGTTTAAATGATGCTCAATTGGTATTAAAGCGGAGTTCCACCCAGAATTTTTTTTTTTTTTTGGCATCCACTCTTTTAACCTCCCTGGCGGTAATCCCGAGTGTGGCTCAGGTGGAATTGTAGTACCATTAGCGGTAACCCCGAGCCACACTCGGGATTGCATTGCTGGATCCAGGCAGCGCTACTCCCCTGGATCCAGCGATGTTCCCCGCTGTGTCTGCCGCCAGATGACTCCTGTGTGCCGGGCTCCATTCCCTGCGAGCGTCGCATGGGGACGGAGACCGGCGGGAAATTCAATAAGTGAAACACACACAGCACATACAGTACGCTGTAATCTTATAGATTACATTACTGTATGAAATCATTTCACATCCCCTTTGTCCCTAGTGGTTTGTCTAGTGCCCTGCATGCACTTTTATATTATATGTCATTCTTTCTGCCTGGAAACTTGAGAATGTCCATGGCAACCAAAAAGTGTCCCTTTACATCAAAAGTGGTTTTTGATCAGCTAGAAAACACCGATAGTAAATAAGAATGATTTGCAGAATTGAGTGATACTGATTTTTGGGGAAATTTATCATTAGAAACTGAAAGTGACGACAGCGACAATTCTGCAGCTGAGTAAATTTCAGTGTTTTGGTTTGATTACATTATTGAATACATTTTATTACTATTATGTTATTATTTTTGATAATTATTTTTAGTTATTTATTATATTATAATTTATGATTTCATTTTTCAAACTTTTTCATACCCAGGATGTCTACTAGACTCTTGTTTGGACAGATTTAAGTGAGTTATTCCTAAGAATTACAGGCCTACAATATAAAACGCCAAATTTTCATGCAAAATAATCGTACCGCTTTCAGCACCAATAATCTGAAATAATCATACCGCCAGGGAGGTTAATACTAAATAGATGTAACCTTTTTTTTTTCTTACTTTCAAACCGCCTAGTAATTACATGTATTTTTTACTCAAAATTTTATCTCACTGCTGGACTTTTACATTTTAGGTGAGGGCACCTGAAGCCCAACCATAGTCTCCTGACATCTCTTCCTGAAAGAAGTGCATGGTGGGTAACCATCATGCACTCCTCGATCTCGGTCCACCTTAAATCGTGTCATTTCCTGTCTGGAAATAACACAATTTTACAGTACAGGGAAGCCCACTGACTCCTGGGAAATGATGAGTCACATCTCCCAGGAGGCCAGGGGAAGCAGGAAGTGAGGAGAAGAGCCTAGGACCTAATAGGGGCAGATTACAGAGACCACCTAACAACAAGCGACTTTGGATGAGTATGAAATATTTTTTTCCTTCAAAGGTAAGTCTATATAGGCAAATGACTTGAATGATGTAAAAAAAAAAAATCTGGGTGGAACTCCGCTTTACGGGGCCCAAAGTGTGGACCCATGCTTTCATGTTGTTTACGCCAAATTCTGAACCTACCATCGGAATGTCGCAGCTAAAATCGGGACTCATCAGACCAGTCAATGTTTTCCCAATTATCTATTGTTCAATTTTGGAAAGCCTGTGACAATTACAGCCTCAGTTTCCTGTTCTTAGCTGACATGAGTGGCTCCCAGTGTGGTCTTCTGCTGCTGTAGCCCATCTGCTTCAAGGTTTGATCTGTTGTGCATTCAGAGATGGTATTATGTATACCTTGATTGTAAAAGTGGTTATTTGAGTTACTATTGCCTATCATCTCAAATCAGTCTGCCCATTCTCCTCTGACCTCTGACATCAACAAGACATTTTCGTCCAGACAACTTTCGCTCACTGCATATTTTCTCTTTTTTGGACCATTCTCTGTAAACCCTAGAGATGGTTGTACATGAAAATCTCAGTAGATCAGCAGTTTTTAAAATACTCAGACCAGCCAGTCTGACACCAACAACCATACCAAGTTCAAAGTCACTTAAATCCCCCTTTTTCCCCTTTCTGATGCTCGGTTTGAACTTCAGCAAGTTGTCTTCACTACATCTAGATGCCTAAATGCATTGAGTTTCTGCCATGTGATTGGCTGATTAGCAATTTGTGTTACCAAGCAATTAAACAGGTGTACCTAATAAAGTGGCCTCTAAGTGTATATATATATATATATATATATATATATATATATGCTGTATATGTATTTCTTATAACATATACACACTTGTAGTGTGGGTTTTTATATGTTTGTTCTGCACCCATGTAGTATATGAATGTAATCATGTTGTGAGCACAGTGGTGAAAAATGGGTAATATCATACATAGAAGAGAGACACTGGGGGAGATTTACTAAAATGGAAGCACACAGAATGTAGTACACCTGTGCATAGTAACCAATCAGCTTCTATGTTTGAGGCTGCATTCACACAGGGGCGACTCAAATTCAGTATGACTTTGTTAGGCGATTTCAGCGTGACTTCAGGCACCTTCAGGTGACTTACACAGCTTTATGCCAGACGACTTTGCTGTGGACAATCAGAGCAGGGAGGGAGGGGGTTGCCCTGGATAAATTATTTTCTTTTCACTGTAAAGTCACTTCCATTTAGACGGGGGATTCGACTTGGAGGGGACAATTCTATGGACACAAGTCGGATAGAAGTCACCTAGAAGTTGTGCAGGAACCTTTTCTGAAGTCGCTCCGACTTCAGTAGTATACATTAAGACTGCTCCCATTCATTTCAATGGGATCTCAAATGTCAAGCGACTTGGGGCAACTTGAGACGACTCAAGTCGGAGCACAAGTCGCCCCTGTGTGAATGGGCACTAATTGTCAAAGCTTAATTGAACAAGCTGATGTTAGAAGCTGATTGGTTACTATGTACAGCTGCACCAAATTCTGTATGCTCCAGTTTTAGTAAATCTCCCCCATTGTCTCACTGTAATGTGTAATAAAAGAGCAGAACACTCCACATTATTGAGTTATGGACGGAGCATACAAATTGCACAGCTTAGCAATTACGTAAGCATGATGCCCCTTAGTGCTCTGCTTTGTCAGAAATGTTTTATTACAAAATACAAATATGTGAAGTCACCAGTACTCCAAATAAATGTATTGCTTGTGTTCATTGTGAAGACAGTGTCACATAAGGCATAAGAAACCAAGGTTTTGGGGTCCTTTTCCCAAGCCAGCAGTCACGTGTGATACTGTCCGCACCTTAAACACACAAAACATGTTTATTTGAAGTGCTGGTTATTTTGTATCTTGAATTTGGTACTGGCGTGGCACCATCCATTGTATTCACTTCAAGCACCCTTCATTAAAATGTTTGGATAAAGAAGAAAAAGAAAAGCGCCTCAGTGCAATTATTTATTTGTACAATAAAACAAACATAACAAACTTACATGGGAGTAAGCGCAGATGCATCCCTTCTTAGAAAGAAAGAGGGGGAAGGCAGATCTCCTGTATGCAATCGTGTCTCTCCAAGAGCGGTACAGTGCCCGGGATGTCTCATAACAGAGGAAGCCGGCAAGTCCTAGAACAGATATCCGGGTAGATGGAAACCAGCCTGGGACACAGCGTCTTTTTCCATGGCTACCGGAGTGGACTTCACGCTATAGAAAAGCTTGACCTAGTGCATAATTCTCACAGACATTGATGATACCATCAGACTTTATTTCCAGCCAAGATTCCTATACAATTGTGACTGTTGGTGCCAGCCCTTCTCCCCTTTTTCATTAAAAGGTTGAGTACTGTGAGAAGTGCAGCTTCTATTTAGACTTTATATTTTACAAAACCCAGAACATTTTTGGCATAAGGTGAACGTAAAAATATTCAACATATAACCAGAAATATTTAATGGTACAGTTAAAGGTACATATGTGGCAACATATGCCAAAGATTGTCAACACAGGTTTTGCTTTGCCACATAAGAGAAGATTTCCACAGAGAGGTACTCAGACTTCAAAATGTTTTTAAAAAGTTTTCAAAGGTTCAGTTTTAACCCTTTTCTTTTTTTTATCTGAAACTTAATTAAACATTGAAGTTGAGCTTCTGACCTTAAATATTGAGTCATTGACCTAAAATAAGAATGCAGATCAGAAAAGTCAGATATATGTTTTCAGGCCTATTCTATATATTTGTTACTGATTGGTCATATAAAGTTTTAAAGTTAATACACCAGCACGAATGCCAGGCAATGAGCGTTTTTGCAGCGACAGAGGATTCATTGTTTTTCTCTACATACTTTAAAGTTGACCTGTGACCTAAAAAAAGATGCTAGTGCCCAATTACATTGTAAAGAAGCCATCTCTAGGCTGCTAACTGGACCTTGTGACAGGCAACTTGACTTACCAATAGCAAGGTACAGGTATTGGGAGGGAAAATAAACAATCATGAAAATTAGGAGTTCACTCTAATGAAGTAAAGAGTGCAAACTCTCCATAGGGTTAAATAAAGATTACAGCATGCATGCAGAAGCCCACTGGAGAAAATTATGACACAAGGCACAGCTGAGATCTCCCCAATTCTGGAGCAGGTGAGTATAAGACTGGCAGTAAGGGGGGAGAGGACAGCTTAGAGCAATAGGTGTAAATGCAGTTATACTTAAGCGGCAGCTTAAAACTTAAGCCTTAAACTTTTCTGTAAACCTAAACAGGTATGATTTTTTTACTCAGAAGCGGGTGCACATGGCACATATCATCATTAATTCTCTTTGAAAATGCATTCCAGGTCACTATTTCTTGATATCTTGAATGAAATACTGTAATTAGGCAAGTATATTCATAGCTCATTCTTAAACTGGTGGAGTGTCATCCAATGGTAAATTAAAAAGGACAGGCAAAATAATCAGCATGCAGCGCAGGAAACAACCAAATGTAATAAATAATGTTATTGTAACTTATATTTTTGGACAAAGTATGTTGTCCTGAGAGCCTGAATGAGTTTTTATGCTGTAGGAATTAAACATAAGTCTATCTTTTCAAGGTAACAGAACTGCATAATATCAAAACTATAACACGGCTGCCTCGAGAGACCAAGAAACATGCGGTAGCAATTATCTTTCACGATGAGACTTCAAAGACATTTGCCTGTGAGTCAGGTAAGCAATTACTAGAATATTTGTTGTACATGAAATTTCAGCTTGTTCCAAAACCACAATCTAAAATATGATCAAGTATCATTTACATGTGGTTTTATGTGACATGTCATTTGTTCATATTATTATTTTAATGCCACGTCAATGATTATTTTATGATGTCATGCACACATTAAACATATTCTACTTGACTTACATTCTAACTGTGGCAATTATCAGGAGTTAATATTATTATAACTTCTGTTTAGAGCAAATTTGTAAAAAGCAAATCAAAGCAACAGAAATAGGTGATCATGGAGGTACCTTAAAGTACCAGTATGTACGTAGATGTTGAATAGGATGTCAGTGATAAGACCTCTTGCAGTTGTGATGTGTTCAGAATCTTTATTGCCCCCTTACAATCAGTGTATGGACTTTTTAATGGACTATTATGTTATTTATGTGATCATACTGTTCCAAGTGATATGCTTCCACTTGTTTTTTTGTTCTGAATCTTTGCTTCTCTTTTAGTCCCTTGTTACAAAGTATGATTGGTGTACTCGCTAATAAACAGGAAGCTGAGGAGAGCAGTATGAGGCAGGCCACACTGTGGTTATACAAGATCTGGTAATGGTGTTCTTAAGGGGAATCAATAATTTTGCCCATTCGGAGCAAAATGACAGGTTGACTTGAAAGCCTTTTTTGCCACCCACTGATACTTACCAGCCCCATGCTTTCCTGCCTCTCCATGCCTCTGTTGATGCCTTTGGAAATACCTCAGTGCTGGGGTTAAATTTAACTTTTTTTTATTCCTTCAATGATGCAACTCTTGGCTTCAAGGTAGCTAATACCCAGGTCTGAACACTGTCTCATGAGGAAGGGGAGCAGATAATTAACTCTGTGAAAGCCTATCCACTGTCTGACTTAGTACTTACAAAGGGATTAAACCCAAGACTCCAATGCAGGAATCAGGTGCTTGGGGACCACAATAAAATCGGGTATCAAGGTTTCAACAGACTTATCATCCTGCCAAACCTGGGACCAGAGAGACCAGACTTGTAATAGTGAGGAAGAGATTTGAAGAGCCTTTTTAACAACATTTTATTAAGTGCACTGGGACAACTCTGTTCAAATGTTGTAAAAGGAGCAGGGGTAAGACTTTTTAAAATGGAAGCTGTTAGTGCAATTTCTAACTTAAGATCTATTTATTTTAATTCAATTGAGCTTCAACAAAGTTCCTCTGATTTTTGTGGTACTAATGTACTCTTGAAATGTACAGTGTGTGTTACGCACCATTAACCAGCCACTGGTTTCTGATGTTTATCCAGCCCCCAGACTTACTTTTTTTTCTTTGTAGTCTTAAAAAGGATTTAATTCATTGTTCTGGGGAATACTCTTTTAACTTGATTTTTTGTACCAAGTTAGTACTTGTATTTTAGTATTAGCATCCTTTTCAAAGAAGATGAATTGTTATATTTTTATTTAATACACCAAAGTTGAAGGTATATTATCGCTGCAAAACAGACATTTCTAGCTTTTTGTACTCTTTTTAAGCAATACACACGTGGACACTTCCTAATATTTATTGTTGCTTGATCAGAAATTAGGTTTGTTGCTTTTATTAGTACACTTACCAGTATGGGTTTATCTACTAAAGGTAAACAGATTGTTAACTTTGCAAGGGAATTCCACTTTGTAAGGGAATTTGTCCCAGAGTTTAGCGAAATGAGGTGAAATCCTGCTGACTTCTATCACTCAATCATGTGCAAGCGAAAACAAAGGGTTTTTTTTCTCCTTACATATTACTTCACCACATTCACGAAGCTTGGGGAAAAAATTACTTGCCATGTGAAAAATTCCCTTGCATAGTAAACAGCATGTTTGCCTTTAGTAAGTCAACCCTTAGATTCTGATTTTTTATGGTACAGGGCTTTATGGTCAACAATGAAGCACATGCACAGGCAAGACAGGTACAAAATTACACTATGTTGCAATGGGCACATAGGAAATAAAAGTGTAAAGATAATGGAAGAAGAATTATAGGAAAGATATTAAGTTTAATTGTCCACAACACACGAAAATAAAAAAACAAGCCAAATTACAACAAACATCTACATCAGGAAACATTTCATATTCTTACCGGCATTGAAAGGGATGCTATTATACAACATAACCTAACAATTGCTGTAAACCTTTGTGCTTAAAAATGTTGCAGCTAACCAAAGATTTGCTGCAGTTTGAAAAGCTGCAGTTTGAAAAGCTCTGGCAGGTTGATTGTGAATGGAGAAAATAGTGTTCTATGCTTTCTCTGGATTTAATAGTTCTGAATCGGAACCCAGAGCTTGAAGGTTTCAAAGAGTAATGACATGGATGAAACCTTTAAACTGGTGTCCAACTTTTGCTTGACACTTGTAGCCTGTGTGAGCACAGGGTGTGCAGTATCATTACAAGGCAGATCTGATCATAGCTCAGAACAGATGGAGTTGGAGATTGCTGAAGCCAGGAGGGAGGTGTGCTCCTGTTTAGAAACCAGGGCAAACTACTTGAGACAGCACTCTATGTGGGAGAAGTTCCAGACCATTGGACTGAGAGAGTTGGGCCAGCTGAGAGAGTCTGTCAGACTGTGAGAGCTTTGGTGACTAGAGCTGAGGCAACTGAAAGAGGGTCCAGGGAAGTCAGACGAATCTGTGAGTCTCAGAAGAGTGAGAGCACCTAAGGTATCAGGAGGAACCTTTACCTAGAGGCTAAGAGTAGGCCTGTACAGCATGTACAGTATCTAAAAAAAGTAAGTACACCCCTCAATTTGCTACAATGTAAAGTAGTGAATGTACAGCTTATATAACAGTGTCCTCTTCCACTCCTCCATGACAACATCACGGAGCTGGTGGATGTTTGAGACCTTGTGCTCCTCCACCTTGAAGATGCCCCACAGATGCTCAATAGGGTTTACGTCTGGAGACATCCATCACCTTTACCCTCATCTTCTTTAGCAAGGCAGTAGTCATCTTGGAGGTGTGTTAGGGGTCATTATCATGTTGAAATACTGCCCTGCCGCAATATTTCCCAAAGACAACTTCTGGATATGACGCTGAACACGTGCACTCAACTTTTTTGGTCAACCATGGCTAGGCCTGTTCTGAGTGGAATTTGGTGTTATCGCTCTCACTCTCTCATACCGGTCACTGGAAGTTCAACATAGCACCTTCTAGCAAAGAACTTTCTGAGGATCTGAAAAAAAGAATTGTTGCTCTACATAAAGATGGCCTAGGCTATAAGAAGATTGCCAAGACCCTGAAACTGAGCTGCAGCATGGTGGCCAAGACCATACAGTGGTTTGACAGGACAGGTTCCACTCAGAACAGGCCTAGCCATGGTCGACCAAAGAAGTTGACTGCACATGCTCAGCATCATATCCAGAGGTTGTCTTTGGGAAATAGATGTATGAGTGCTGCCAGCATTGCTGCAGAGGTTGAAGGGGTGGGGGTTCAGCCTGTCAGTGCTCAGACCATACGCCGCACACTGCTTCAAACTGGTCTTGTCTTAATGGCTGTCATCTCAGAACTAAGTCTCTTCTAAAGATGATGTACAAAAAAGCCCGCAAACAGTTTGCTGAAGACAAGCAGAATAAGGGCATGGATTACTGGAACCATGTCCTGTGGCCTGATGAGACCAAGATAAACGTATATGGTTCAGATGGTTTAAAGTGTGTGTGGGGGCAACCAGCTGAGGAGTACAAAGACAAGTGTGTCTTGCCTACAGTCAAGCATCATGGTGGGAGTGTCATGGTCTGGGGCTGCATGAGTGCTAACGGCACTGGGGAGCTACAGTTAATTGAGGGAACCAGGAATGCCAACATATGCTGTGACATACTGAAGCAGAGCATGATGCCCTCCCTTTGGAGACTGGGCAGCAGGGCAGTATCCCAACATGATAATGACCCCAAATACACCTCCAAAACAACCACTGCTTTGCTAAAGAAACTGAGGGTAAAGGTGATGGACTTGTCAAGCATGTCTCCAGACCTAAACCCTATTGTGCATCTGTGGGGCATCCTCAAATGGAAGATGGAGGAACCCAAGGTCTCTAACATCCACCAGCTCTGTGATATAGTCATGGAGGAGTGGAAGAGGACTCCAGTGGCAACCTGTGAAGCTCTGGTGAAATCCATGCCCAAGAGGGTTAAAGCAGTGTTGGAATATAATGGTGGCCACACAAAATATTGACACTTTGGGCCCAATTTGGACATTTTCACTTAGGGGTGTACTCACTTTTGTTGTCAACAGTTTAGACATTAATGGTTGTTTGTAGGGTTATTTAGAGAGGACAGAAAATTTACATTCTTATACAAGCTGTATAGTCACTACGTATATATAATAAAATATTTACAAAAATGTGAGGGGTGTACTCACTTTTGTGAGATACTGTTCATATCCATATACCTGGTGGACTCATGTTATGGCATATTCAAGCCTATATAAGCTTTCCCTTGGAGTTTTCCAGCACTGTCTACCAATATGAAGTCATATTTCTTATAATATGAGGTCCCATTGAGGCCAAGGTTTGAGAATTGTTCTGACAATCCCTCAGATCTCTATACACAGTAGTGAAGAGAAAGGATGTGTGAATAGTGGTCTGGTTGAATTTCAGTTTGGGACTTTTTCTTATTTTGATTATATTCCTGGATATTTGCAAAGGATATATGCATTTTTTTCTGCAACTGCTGTGTTTTTTTATATATAGTAACTGTCCAATTATAATTTTAACTGTGTATTTGTAATTTTGGTGGTAGTTGTATATTGTTTTTTTTATATTTTGTGATATGAATAAAGTATACTGTATGTTTGCACACAGATATATTGCCTCCCAGGTCCCATAAGTTTAAAAAGTGTTTTTTGAACAAACATATAACTAGGAAATACAGGTAGAGCCATTTCAGGTTTTTAATAATTAATTTTACTTTACAAATCACTCACTAGCATAAGCCCTTATCAACAAGAACGTAAAATGCAATAAGCATCATTTTTATGCACACGGTACATATTAATTGATTTAAAACAACAGCTGTAGCAGGATATGGAGAAAGTGTTTGCTTTTGTTTGGAGCTTGTAAAACATTTCTACCAAACACTGCCATTGTTTATTTTATAATTATTGTAATATATAATTATTTTATAATTATATGTTGTCATATGGTAGCTTAGTTATTTTGGTCCTGATTTTTTGCTAAAAAGACATTTCTCTTTGTCAGTTTATTTGAACTTTTCACACACATTAATTTTCAGTTTACAGTGTTGTAATGATCATTATCCTTGATTATCTCAACCTCCCTGGCGGTATGATTAATTCAGATTTTTGGTGCTGAAAGCGGTACGATTATTTTGCATGAAAATTTGGCGCTTTATATTGTAGGCCTGTAATTCTTAGGAATAACTCACTTAAATCTGTCCAAACAAGAGTCTAGTAGACATCCCGGGTATGATAAAGTTTGAAAAATGAAATCATAAATTATAATATAATAAATAACTAAAAATAATTATAAAAAATATAAACGTAATAGTAATAACATTTATTCAATAATGTAATCAAACCAAAAATACTGAAGTTGGCTCAGTTGCAGAATTGTTGCTGTTGTCACTTTCAGTTTCTGATGATAAATTTCCCCAAAAATCAGTATCACTCAATTCTGCAAATGATTCTTATTTACTATTGCTGTTTTCTAGCCGATCGAAAACCACTTTTAACGTAAAGGGACACTTTTTGGTTGCTATGGACATTCTCATGTTTCCAGGCAGAAAGAATGACATAAATAATATAAAAGTGCATGCAGGTCACTGGACAAACCACTAGGGACAAAGGGGATGTGAAATGATTTCATACAGTAATGTAATCTATAAGGTTACAGTGTACTGTATGTGCTGTGTGTGTTTCACTTTTTGAATTTCCCACCGGTCTCCGTCCCTGTGCGACGCGACGCTCGCAGGGAATGGAGCCCGGCACACAGGAGTCATCTAGCGGCGGACACAGCCCGCAGACACGGCGGGGGACATCGCTGGATCCAGGGGACAAGGTGAGTAGCGCTGCCTGGATCTAGCAATGCAATCCCGAGTGTGGCTCGGGGTTACCGCTAATGGTACTGAAATTCCACCCCGAGCCACACTCGGGATTACCGGCAGGGAGGTTAAGCTCTGTAAGGATGTGTGGACCTTCAAATATTTTCTGTGCTATGTGCAATTTTGTAGTATGGTAGTTTACTATTTTCCATATTGATAATTATAAAAATAAATGTAAAAGAACAACTTGTTTCCTTGGGAGGGCAGTTATATAATTATGATATTTTACGATCTTCATTTTAAATCATGCCAGCCTGGATATAGAGATGGACAGGACTTTAACAAAAGAAAACCTAGGTCTACTCTTCTAGAGGTGTTGGACAGTTAGGCTTAGGATATCCTTGTTGTCTGATAACTGCTATGTCCAATTTTTTTAGAGTTTCTGAAGTGTAGGAAATTAGTGACAGCATACTGATTATGCATGCTGGGGTCCAGAAAGTCATCACAGGGAGTAGTGTGAAGATAAAGGATCAGTGAAAACAAGTTCTGGAGTGCAGGTCTACTTTGCAGGAAAGAAGGAACTGAGCCCAGATTTAGCATCACTTATTATAGTTAGTATATAATTTTTTTTTTTTTTTTGATAAAAGTTTTATTGTCTTTATGCAAGATATTATTACAAGCATTGTATAAAGGCAGAAGCATACACAAATACATTGCATATAGTGAAATATGAAAAATATGGTTGAA
This sequence comes from Glandirana rugosa, assembly GCA_018402905.1. NCBI lineage: Eukaryota > Metazoa > Chordata > Amphibia > Anura > Ranidae > Glandirana > Glandirana rugosa. The sequence goes on from BLSH010043293.1 coordinate 264,822, forward strand.
TTTTTCATGCATCATATAACTCAGTAGACTTAGTGAGAGTATACAATCTACCTGTATAGGTCTGGATGTTTGTCTAGGGTACGGTACATCAAGATTTGATGTCTTGATGAAAGTAAATGGGAAGTGGGAAATTATAACAGTTGTAAGCCTGATTTTAGATACGTACATCATCATAGGAAGAAATAGAAGGCTAAAGCTGGCTTTATCTTTTCGTGGACTTGGGAAATCAGGTTTGAGGCTGTGTACTCTAGGCATTTTGGTTTTAGACCTTCCTGTTAGAGGTCGAGGCCGGCCACCCTTAATCATAGTGAGTTTGTAGGAATTGGTAGTTGAATTGTAGAGGACCTTGAAAGAGATTCTGCTCTTCTCGTGATAGGGAGCGGTCTATGAATGGTTGCCATTTTTTGAAAAATCTGTGGTTGCTGGGAGGGCTTGAGAAGTCTGTTGTGAGTTTTTCCTTGTATAGGGTAAGTGTCAGCTCTCTCTTGAGGATGGTTATGGTTGGGGGGGATGTCTTTGTCCAGTTCTTGAGGATTAGTTTGCGAGCTATCATGAGCGTTGTCAGTGTCCATGCGTTGGGAGGAGACCAGGTGATGAGTTGTTTGTCCCAATATCCGAATATGAGGAGAAAGGGGTCTCTCGGTAGTTTGATCCTAGTGATGCCAAAGATGAAGGCAAGTGTCTGTTCCCAAAAGGTCTCTATGTGAGAGCAGGACCAAAACCGATGTGTTAAAGTTGGTTTAGCTTGTTGGCATA